>JAESUZ010001116.1:0-185000 GCA_017311185.1 Proteles cristata cristata | reverse complement strand
TATGGAAATGTAGCATGTGATAAAGTTAGCATTTTCAAATAGAAGGATAAAAATGCATGGTTTCGAGGGAATTGCACAGCCATCTGGAAAAAAAGACAAAATTGGATCCATACCTCTAATCAAACACCAGAATACTCTCTAAAGGTATAAAAATAAAATATCAGAAGTAAAGCCACAGAAGCATTGGACTAAAACATGAATAATTTCCTTTATGACTTTGGAGGAAGAAAAGCCTATTAATTGTGAATAAAAAATAAATAAATCTTAGTTTAAAAAATAACAAATTTAAGTACATAAAAATAAGAAAATTTGCATGACAAAAATATCAGTACAAAGAAAAAGGTAAATAAAATGGAAAACAAAATTTGCAATTTCTATCACAGACATAAGGTTAATCTCTTTAATAAAATGCTTCTATTTTTAAAAAATTTAAATATTTTTATTTATTTTTGAGAGAGAGAGAGTGCAAGCAGGGGAGGTGCAGAGAGAGATGGAGACTCAGAATCGGAAGCAGGCTCCAGGTTCTGAGCTGTCAGCACAGAGCATTATGCAGGCTTTAACACACAAGCGGTGAGATCATGACCTGAGCAGAAGTCAGAAGCTCAACTGACTACCCAGGTGCCCCTTTAATAAAGTGCTTTTAAAGAAAATAGTATTTAAGGACCCCTAGGTTGCTCAGTTGGTTGAGCATCTGACTCTTAATTTTGGGCTCAGGTCTCAGGGTTTGTGGGATTGAGTCTCTCTTCATGTCGGGCTCTGTGCAGACAGTGTATAGCCTGCTTGAGATTCTCTCTCTCTCTCTCTCTCTCTCTCTCTCCCTCCCCCTCCCCTGCTTGTGCTCTCTCTCTCTCTTTCAAAATAAATAAATAAACTTTAAAAAATAATACTTAAATACTTTAAAATAAAATACTTTTAAAAAGTATTGGACAAAATACAAAAAACGTTAAAAAAAAGTATTGGACAAAAAAAATTAGTGATGATTTTACAGTGATACTAGTTTACATTTCAAATCACAAGTTTTAAATTAATTTGATTTTATGTTTTTCTCCTGCACTGAAAATACTGGTTTCTATAAAACTAACAGTGTTTTCAAAATAATAGCAGAACTACTAAAAACAAGTCTACTGAATTCAGTCAATTACTTTTTAAATAGATGTTTATCTTTAAAATATTTCTTATTAGGGTTATACAGTAAAAAAATAATGCATTTTACATAACAGGAAGTAATCTTTTTTCCATGTGATTATTCTACACACAATATAAAATTTGAATCATTTATTTCATCTTTATTCCATTTTTAGCAATTATTTGTTTCTTAATTTAGTTTCTTTTTGTTTTAATTTTGTAAACACTAAATAACTACAAAATAAAAATATGATGCAATGTATATCCAGAGAAGTCTTTGCTTCAATCCTGGTTCCTTTTTCTCTTCTCCTCTTTCCTACTTTATAAGTTGGGGAAATTTTCTGCATTATTTTCTTCACTTAAACAAATACTCTGGAGTCACCTGATCTGAGTCTTTTTCATTACATTTTACAGAGGATTAGTCCTGTATTATAGAGAAATATAATTTATTTTAAACTAGTTCACTACAGATGGACATGTAAGTAGTTTCTAGATTTTGTTATTTTAAATATTATCAAAATTAAGAGCATGTAGGTGGCTCATCTAACTCTTGGTTTTCACTCAGGTCATGGTCTCATGGTTTGTGAGATTAAGCCCCAAGTTGAGCTCTGTGCTCAAATAAATATTTTAAAAATAAAAAATAAATACTGTCAAAATTAATATCCTTGTAGGTACAGTAAAACCTTGGATTACGAGTAGCTTGCTCTGCAAGTATTCCACAAGACGAGCAAACATTTCTAATAAACTTTAACTTAATAAATGAACGATGTCTCGCAATACTATATGACACCAAATGTCACATGATCACAACTGAGTCAGTGATTCTTGAAATTCGCTTTGATATACAAGTGCTTTGGATTACAAGCATGTTTCCGGCATGATTCATGCTCACAAACCAAGATAGTATTGTACATCATTCTGTATTTTTGCAAGGGTATCTTTATGTAGATTGCTAGAAGGAATTGCTAGATAAAAGAATAAAGACATATTTTACGGGGTATTTCCAAATTCCATTGAAATGACATTTTGCATTCCCACCAAGCAATAAATGAAAGTGCCTGTGTCCCCAGAGCCTTGTGCACACATTTATTATGGTCAGTCCTTAATATACTATCTCACTGTGATTTTCACTTGGAAAACTGTCATTGTAAAATGAGTTACTTATGCTGTTATGTTGTTACACCTTACTCATATTGTGGGGCTATTTGCATTACTTTTGTTGAGTTGTCAATTATTAGTATTTTCTTCTCTTTTTAAAAAAATTATATATTAGGGTTTTAACCTTTGTGTTATAAACTGAAAATATTTTTTTTTCCAATTTGTAACTAATAATTGTGTTTTGCTGACTGAATCCTGTTTTTCTTCTATTCAAAAAATTTTTGAAACTATTTTTGGGGTTGCATTCTCAAGTTCTCAGTACAGTGATGACTTCTACCTGTTACTCTCCAGTCCAGGCTTCTACCCTGAACTTGAGATATATAAATGTGGCTGTCTACTACAATTCCTCCCCCTGTCTGAAACAGGCTACCTAATCTCATTTACCATCTTCAGCCTTCCTAAATAGCTAATAGCAACTCTATCTTTCTAGTAGCTCCAGATTTTTCAAAACGTGTCTCTCTGTTCTTTTCTTCCTCACTTCTAATTAACTACAAAATAAGTTCAAGATCCATCAACTTTTTACAGTCTTCAGTGTAACATCTGGGTCCAAGAGCACATCATCTCTTACTTGGGTTATTGGAAAAGTCTCCATACTCTTTGTCCACCTCTGCCCTCTCTATTGCATATTCTCAATAAAGTAATTAAAATAATCCTGTTAAAACGTTGATCAGATAATATCATTCTCCTGCTAAAAACTTCAGACCTACAAGTGAAAGCAAAATCATTCCATTGGCCTCGGAGGACCCACACAGTCCAGTCCACTCCCACCTTCCCCTCTGACTTCATCTCCTACTCTTTTCCTCCTTGTAGAACTTGCTTGCGGAAAGACTGGCTTCCTTGAGGTTATTGGATGTGTTCACTCTAATATTGGAAGTGAACACCTCCTCGGGTTCCTCAGCGGGGTCTTTCTAATTGCTTCTCACTCTGGCTGTCCTTTCCAAGACACCAGCATGTTCCACTTTCTCATCTCTGCTAGATCTTTATTCTAAGTCCATCCATCATATAAATGAGGATACCCCTATCCACTCTGGAAAAATTATAGGGCCATGTGCCAAATTTATCCTTCTCTGAGTTACCTTCTAAACCCAAATTACTTCATGAATTTAACTTATTATAAATTTACTTATTTTGCCTATCATTTTTTTCTATACATACAAACACAAACAACACTAAAAACATACATTCTAAGAACTGTAGAAGGCTATTATTTGTTTATTTGCTAACTACAGTCTATATTTACTGCACCTAGAATAGTGCCTGTCACAGAGCCAGAGTTCAACATGTATTGTTTAATGAATGAAATAAATAAATGTATAGAGAAAATAAGTTAACCTTTTTCTGTAAAGTTCTATTATAGTGACAGGTTATTTCTCCATCTTCACTCCTAGCTCTAAAGTCCTTTTTTCTTCACATTTGTAACTTGACTGATGAATTCGTATTTTATAGCTCTTAAATTACAATTACTGATTTTCTTTTCTTTTTAATTAATCAGAAAGAAAATAAACCTTATTTGTTTCAAGAAAAAAATATTATATTATAAAAATAACCAACATTTGTTCTGAGTGCTTACTAAATGCTAGGTGCTATATAACTTTGCAAGTATTGGGGTGCCTATGTGGCTCAGTCAACTGAGCGTCCGACTCTTGATTTCGACTCAGGTCATGATCCCCTGGTTTATGAGATGGAGCCCCTGTCAGGCCCTGTGTTGACAGCATGGAGCCTGCTTGGAATTCACTCTCTCTTTCTCTCTCTACCCCTACTCTGCTCCCTTGTACTCTTTAAATAAACAAACAAACTTAAAAAAAGAAGTATATTAAAAAAAGAAAAATAAAACAAGTGTCAACTTACCAAACTCTCATAAAAACCTTGAGCAAGGCCTATAACTGTTAAGTGTACCACATGAATCCAAATATAGAAAATCCATCCTTAGAACCAATGTGCTTGGCACTATCACAACATTGTCTTTATATTCCTATGTTGTAGGAAGTATTTCTACTCCCATTTTAGAGATGATAGAATTGAGGCAGTACATTGTTAAAACCTTCCACTTTTATAAGGCTAGGAAGTATAACCAGAGTGAAAGCTGGCCTTTTATGCATAATGTATTCTAATTTTCACTATGTTATTCTTTAACAAAAAATAAACATTGTAGGAGCGTCTGGGTGGCTGAATCAGTTGAGCAACCAACTCTTGATTTTAGCTCAGGTTGTGATCTTGAGGTTGTGGGATCGAGCCCCACAGGCTTTGTGCTGAGTATGGAGGCTGCTTAAGATTCTCCCTCTCTCTCTCTCACTCTGTCTCTCCCTCTCTCTCTGCCCCTCCCCCGCCCCGGGCTCACACTCTCTGTGTCTCTAAAACAAAAACAGAGAAAAAGGAAAAATAAACATTGTAACATTATTTAACACTAGATAAATCCATCCTTCCATTTATCTATTTATTCATCCAGATATAGTCAACACATATTTATTGAGCACCTATTACAGCAACAGACTTTATGCTTATTACTGGGGATACAAAAGTGAACAAGATAGGCACAATCCTTGCCTTCAGGGAGCTTATAATCTAGGAAGGAAATATAAGGATAGATAAGGGTACTTAGGAAGCTAGAAACAGGAAAACCATCCCAAGCATCCATGGTAAACTATTTATTATGAGAGCATATTTTAATGTCCAAGAGATTTATTAAAATTTATAACTACCCCAAAATTTTTATTTTTTTTACATAAGCAGCTATACTTATAATACATTTTCCATAATATTAATTACTTTTTATACTTAGAGATTAAGGATTGATTTTCACAAAGAACCAAGAAAATAATAATTAGGAAATAAAACATAAATAATAATTAGGAAAAACAATGTATCATTTTATTTCTAGCCAAAAACCTCCTAACTAGAAACAACAGACTTCTGAGAAATTGCATTTTCCAGCTCTGAGTAATCTATTTTCAAAGCATTTTCACTCATGGAAAATTAGCTGCCTTTCTTTGGTAAACTCTGAGAATGGACATTATAAATATAGAAGAATGACACTTAGAATTCCTATGAAAAGAAAAACAAATAAATAACTCTCCTGAAGCTGAGGGGACCAGTAAGTCAACTTTTCATATCAAACCGTGTGCAATTATAGCTCTTCTGATATTTTGGAGCTCTTCTCGATGTTTATGTTCTTGCAGGGGTCAGGAGTTGAACAGTGACTACATATGCTGCTTGCGTACATAACCATGTAGAGGCAGTGTGGTTTCTAATACTGTCCTACGGTTTGGTGAAATGTGGAGGCTAACCATCTGTCATCAATAATGCTGTCGAGAAGATCTGGAAAGTGTCCGATTGGGTCTTGGCAGTGAGTTATCTGTTAAAATATCGTTGGAGGCAAACCTGGGAAGATCTGATGCATTTTAAGGAGACACAAATGTCTCAGCACATGGGCACCCTGATATGGGGCTAGGGAAGTGTTGTATTTAGTAGAGGCACAGATTTCGGTGCAAGTCAATAAAGAAAAGAAGTAGTGTTGTGTTTGTATATTTAAGCATATACGCTAGGTTCCACAATAGAGCACTTTTCGGTACTCAGAAAAGATGGCATCGGGAAGCAGCATCTGTCGAACACATTAAGGAAAATGTCTTTTGCACTGAATAGAAACTGAAGTGTCAGAGAAATTACAGGGAAGGCCTGGCTGAAAATCAGGCAAGAAGAAACACAAAGTAAACTTCGGCTCATCAGACACAGGGAAATGGGCTTGATAAAATCATGCTATTTCAGACCCCTAGGTGTTACTGTTACTTCAGAAGAAAAGAGAGAAAAGTTGGGGTGAGGTCGGGGTGGGGATAGAAGGCAGGCACGTGAAGGAGGAAGAATCCAGTTAAAGATAAGACGTGCGTCATTTACAAGAAGGGCTTGATGGAAGCCTCAGGGAGCGTTTCTCATTCCAGGCTCTGGAAAGCAGCCAGACTCAACTGACCCACAGAAATCAACAACTACTGCAGGATCTAGTGGGCTCGACTTTCACAGGCTGTCTGGGTTTGTTTCTCAAATCCTTTGGACGCAGTAAAGAACACCAGATGCATCTACATTAATCAGCAAGACTAATAAATACCCAAGCACAAAGATTTCAGACCAAACTGTATTTTATATAAGAAACATGGACAGTGAGGACCAAAGTTAACCCATGGTGACCACACTGGATCAATGGAATGTGATTCTAAGGAGCTTTTGTGAAAACATTAAAGAAAATTTTTAGTGGAAAAGATTAAGAGTGTAAGAGAGAAAAGGGACGCCACCTGAGGATTTCCCTCCATTGATGGTAGTTTTGTAAGAGATTATTGAGACATTTAAGAAAATAAGCTGGAATGATGAAAAGAATTCTAGCATTAAATAAAACAGAATGCAAAAATCTTTTGTTTTAATTTTTAAAAACATTTTGACTAACTGTCTGTGGAATGTAAGCAAACTTGTGCCTCATTTTTTTTTCTTTCTATACAATAAGGATAAATCTGATTACACTGGACTATAAGAAGTTAAAAAGAAGCAAATATTTAATGCAAGGTCAAATCAAGTTAAACCTTAACTTGGATTTTTGTAAGAAGCATATGTTTTATATCTAAATATATATGCATATATGTACATATATACGTAATGATTACCCCTTAAATGAGGCATCTTCCTTCCTGGAAATTTACAAGAAAGAGATAAACACTCATCAATCTGTTTTGATTTAATGAAGCCTGATTGGAAGACAGATAATGACTTAAATGACTTCAGGTATATAGGCCTTTTAGTTTATACTGCTTTATACTCAGTGTATCATTTATACTTATAGGTCTTTTGGAGAGTTATTAATATATCTCGGTGAAATCTGTGTATGTTTCTTGATCCACTTGTAAATCAGAAATTCTTTTGCCACTGATAAAAAGAATGAATATTGTTTCATCTACATGTTTCAAGTGCATTTGATTGCCAAATTATTAGTAATGATCTAAAAAGGGAACCGTGTGAGAGAAGATGGAGAATGTCTCCATAATCAATGTTTCACATGCTCAAAGGGGAAAAGAAATGAGTATTTTCTTTCAACATTAGGATAAGCCTTAGGGACATGATGCTTTATCAAGAAAGGGCATGAGGAATTCAATACCATCAGTGGAAAACAGAAACTAATGAGAAAGAAGCAATGTCTTATGGGATTTGTGTGTGAAACCTCCCCCCCCACAATCACACACACACTCCTCTCTTTCTGATTGACTCCCCTACCTGATTAACATGATTCTAAAACACCTTCTTAAATAATAAGCAGGAGTGTGCTAAGACATAAAGATTAATTTTAGTCTTGTTTTAGACGAAGGGTTACAACATACATACATATTCACACAATAAATCCACTAATTCTCCCTAAATCGTGTGGTGCATGATTTAAACTGAACAAAACTTATTTTTGAGGTTTATTTTTGTTTTGAACCACTGTTTCCTTCTGCAAGTAAGGAAAACCCAAAGTTGGCTATAATTATGTATGTATTTGCATATGTTATAGCTAAAGACAAAACTCTAGCAACCCCTCAGCAGGAAAAAAAAATCATTTGCAAACTCAAAAACAACATTTTCATTCCCTTAGGTAATTACTTAGTTAATACCTTCTGTCTTTATTACGGCTTTACTAAATGAAAACATCTCTCATTTTTACCAGTATGTTTGAACTTTCCACATTTCTTATATCCTGGAATCAAAGTAGACAGTGTTATTTAAACAATAAGCAATCAAAGAAAATATCAGCCTGGGAATATACATATAATATCACTGTATCGAGCAACATAAGCTAACCCAAAAATTTAATACTTGAATTTTATAGTAATGAGTTCATTGTTATAGATCACTTTTCAGACTATAAGAACTGCAGACAAACATAATCTCTTTTTTTCTTCATAATAAACTGATAAGGGAAAGACAGTAAACAGAAGCAAGTAGGCAAACGGAGGGAGGCTTCATAAACAGGACAGCTAAGATGCATGGAGTATTTATTATTTGCCAGGCACTGTTTTAAGCACTTTATGTATTTTCATGATAAGTCATTAATCTTCACAACAGCTATCATATAAGAGGTAGATAGAAGTCAGAAAACCAAATGCCCAAGTAACTTGACCCTGGTCACCTGGCTCCTGGAACCAGAATTCACACTCCAGCGCGGCTGGGCCATGCCACAAACACAAGCAAACATTCCCAAACCTATGCCCATGGGTTTTGTTTGTAACTTGTTTTGTGTTATTGTGTTAGAAACCTTTTGTGACTATTGAAACCATGAAATGTTTCCGGTGAAAAGAGATATGTTTCAGACATTGTATGAGCCAGGATTCTGCAGAGAAATAGAACCCGTAGGATGTATATATAGAGAGATTTATTTTAAGGATTGGGCTCATGTGATTGTGGAAGCTGCCAAGTCCAAAATCTTCAGATTAGGCCCGCAGGCTGAGAATCCAGAGAAGAGCGACAGTCCAAAAGCTGCCTTCTGGCAGAAATTCCTCTTCCTCAAGGGAGGTCAGTCTTTTTCCTATTAAATCTTCAACTGAATAGATGAGGCCCATCCACATTATAAAATATAATCTTTTTTATTGAAGTCTATTGATCTAACTGTTAATCCAACATTAAACAAAATATCTTCTCGGGGTGTCTGGGTGGCTCAGTCAGTTAAGCGTCTGACTTCAGCTCAGGTCATGATCTCATGGTTTGTGAGCTCAAGCCCCACATTAAGCTCTGGGCTCACAGCTCAGAGCTCAGAGCCTGCAGCCTGCTTTGGATTCTGTATGTGTGTGTCTCTCTCTCTGCCCCTCTTCCACTAGCGCTCTGTCTCTCTCTCTCAAAAATAAACATTAAAATTTTTTTTAAAAAAACACTCAGAGACATCTAGAATAACGTTTGATCAAATATCTGGATATTCGGCCCTGGCCAAGTAGATACATAAAATTAACTATTATAACTATACATGTGTATGTGTTTTCATATTTGTATGTTATGGCTGAAAACAAATTAGCAAATTTCTTTGCTGGGAAAGTGTCAGCCAACTTTGAAGCAACATTTACTGAGCATATCAGGACTTTTTGCTGCCTATCAGGACCTCAGAGAAGGTCCCAAATTTCCAGGTTCTTATAATCTGGGTGGATCAAAGACAGAGAGACAGACATGTAATTCATACGGCCAACTATGTTACACTCTATTGAGTTTTAATGAAGATGTTGGGATAGAGTTCCACAGGAAGATAGGAGAAACAGTAAGGTACTTCTTTCATGGCTACCCCAGAGCTAAGAAGAATCTCAAAGAGCAAGGGACACTTCAAACCCACTGAGGAGGATGAGGATTTCACCGGAGAAAAAAGCTGAAGAACAAAGATATGAAGACACAAGCAAATGGAGTTTACGGATTTGTAAGAAATTTGGTGAAATAGGAGCACAGAATTCATGGTGAACTGAAACTGGAAGAACTTTATAAGCCATGGCATAAAGTTTGCTGTTTACACTGAAGCTAATGGGAAATTGTTGAAGTTTCTAGCTAAGAGAATGACATGATCACAGATAGATTTCAGGAGGATTCTATTAATGGCAAAAGAAGAAACAAAGTTGAAAGACAATAATGGAGGCAGGGAAAACATTTAGGAGAGATGGATGAATTCTTGAACCAAGACAGTAAAGCAAGATGAGGGAGTAAATTGGGAGAAAAGACTCAAAAATCATTTTTTGAATAAAAATATACATTTAATTATATATAATTTATAAGAAAATGAATTTTTTCATTCGACAAACATATGTTGAAAATCTATGTGTTTGGCTCCCTGACAAAAATATTGGACTATAAAGATAAATAAGAGGGTAGGGGTGCCTGAGTGGCTCAGTCGGTTAAGTGTCTGACTTCGGCTCAGGTCATGATCTCATGGTTCGTGGGTTCAAGCCCCGTGTTGGGCTCTGTGCTGACAGCCAGCTCAGAGCCTGGACCCTGTTTCAGATTCTGTGTCTCCCTCTCTCTCTGACCCTCTTATGCTCAAGCTGTCTCTCTCTCTCTCTCTCTCTCTCTCTCTCTCTCAGAAATAGAAAAAAAACATTAAAAAAAGATAAATAAGAGGGTATAAACAAACAATTATAGTGTGTGATAAATATAATAATAGAAGAAAAGCAGGGCATGAACAAAGAAAGAAGAGTCAAGAAAACCACACAGAGGAGGGGACGCCCACGCTGGGTGGTCATGAGTAATAACAGGATGAGGAAGACAAGACTGGCAAGAGAACGCCAAGTGGAGAGGCAAGATTCGGAAAGCACTTAGGTGGGGACACAATCTTTGTTCAGGGCTCAGAGGTGGTCGGGATTATAAAGTGTGTGGGAGAATAAGGAAAGAAAGTCAGGCTAGGTTGGGAAGAGGCTTACTCGCATTTTACTGAAAGACATTGACTAGTGACAGAGTAAGATCTGAGTTTTGATGGAAGCATAGAGAATGGATTGATGGGAAAAACTGGTATGGAGCTATCTGAGTATCCAAAGCTGCCGTAACAAATTACCACAAATTTTGTGTTTTAAAGTAACAGAAATGTAATCGAGGTATGAACAGGGCCATGCTCCTTCTGAAGGCTTTAGAAGAGAATCTCCCTGGCTTCCTCCAGCTTCTGGTGGCTCCTGGTTTTCCTTGGGATCTAGCAGAATCACTCTGATATCTGCCTCCATCTTCACATGGCCCCTACCCTGTATGTGTCCATGCTCATCTTTCTCTGTCTCTTTTTCTATTTCCTATAGGGCACTGTCACCCTAATCTAGAATGACCTCCCCTGGATCCTTACTTTAAATGCATTTTCAAAGACTCTATTTCCAAATAAAGGCATATTCTGAGGTTCCAGGTAGACACGCATTTTGGGGAAACACTATTCACCCTACCGCAAGAGGCTGTTGCAATAGCACAGGTGAGGACCTGAAATAAAGCAAGGCAGAGGAGATAAAGAGATAAGAAGGAGGTCATGGTGGCCAGAGGTCATTGCTGAAGTGGAAGAAAAGGCGAAGTTACGAACTGAGGATAACCCCAGGATTCCTGGCTGGGGAATCCAAGTGGTTTCGGCACCCCTGGTTGGGATATGCAGAAGAACAGATTTGCGAGGTGGGCTCTGAGATGTGGAGGATGTAGAAAAGTACAGTTATACCCAATGTAAAGTGCTTTGAGTGAGGATATCCATCAGGGAGAAGAAAATGTTTTAGGATCATTTAGATGACTGAGTCGGCGGTGATGCCATCCACTAGGATTGTATGAACAGTGGAATAAAGATTTTATTGAAGAAAATAGGGTTGGTTTCGAAAATCTTAAGTTCGAAGGGTATGTAGTATATACAAGGGAAGAGGCAGAGCACGGAGAAGGAAATCTACCTTTGGTGCTCTGGAGAAGAAATGACAATGTTTAGCAAGCGCCTAACGGCAGAAAGCAATACATCTCATAGGAAACTAGACAAGTGGAAAGGAACAATTAGAGAATAGTCAGTGAAGTTAAGAAAGGAGTTTCAGTAAAGAAAGACCACTAGTATTAAAAGTTTCAACAAGGAGAAGAACTGGGAATGATCTCATTGCATCTTATTAGAGGCCATTGTTCACGTGGGACAAAGCAATCGGTTTGTAGCATGGGTACCACAACGTGACACCGGTGTCCTGGGGCAGTAAGGTGAAGAGAAAATAGAGACTCAGGAGGTAGAGACACACAACACAGTTAGATGGGAAATCAAGTTGTTAAACAATTGGTACAGATCCCAAATAAAAATCTGTGTGCAATGAAACACACATGCAATGAAAACACCAGAAATAAACACATTAACTATAAAAAAAAGTGCTAACATATTCATCATTTTTTTACTAGCACCAATTATTATAAATGTTTTATAAATGTTTTACATTAACCTAATTACACAACAATTCCTTGAGGGGCTGAGGTCATACATTTTGCATGAGAGGAAACAAAAGCACTGAAATGCAAGGTTACTTGACCCTAGTCACACACCTGATGTATGACAGAGCCAGGATTCAAACCTTGAGTCTAACTCTGAAAGCCGTTCACATAAATCGATGGCTTACGACCAGCCATAATCCCAGTATTTTCCTTTAGATGGAGGGGTTATGAGTGGTGTTTATTTCTCTTCTTAAAACTCTTAAATATTTTCCTAAATTTTCTATATTCATTTTCTAATTTGAAAGGATCCAAGTAATATATTTTTAAAGAAAGTATGGTTGGTGAGCATACATCTTTCAAAGATAAAGAAATAAGATTATTGTCATTTGATGAGTAACATTCAAGAAAAGCAATTTCTCACTTTTTTTTTAGGAGAATTTACACATATTTGAAGGCTAAGGATATAGACTCAATGGAAAAAGAGAAATCAGTGATACAAGAGAGGGAACAGGGTATAAAAAGGAGCAGAGGATGGGGTTGTAATAGTTGAGTAATAGTGCCCCTGCAGGACAAGTGTAGAAGAATGTTCTAGACTGAGTGGCAAAGTTCACTGACCCTGGGATATGAACAGCCAGCTTTGTCCATGGATCAAAAGGACTTTGGAGCAAAAGTGTGAGGGAGGAAATATTAAAAATGAGTAGTAGCCTTGCAAAGGAATAAGGATAGTATCGCAACTAGGAGCTTAATGAGGTTAGTCTAAGATGAATTGGAAGAAATCCATGATTCTGCATGTCTTTTTTTAGTGGATAAAATAAATTGTAAGACCTGATAAAATTGAGGAGCGTTGGCTTTGTTGAAGGTAAATGAATGTAAGATTTGGAAAACCTTCACATGGAAGGGGGAAGTCAGGTGCCTGGGGATGGATGAATGTGAATGTCTGAGTAGAAAGAGGGTCCGTTCTTCCCACTGGAACAGTGATTTGTTCACTTTCATGCAATCTTCCTCAGAGTCAGAATTCTGTCTCTTTCATCCCCCTGGTCCAATGCTTAAATTACAATCTAGAACAAGCTAGTCACTACTAGTGACAGAAGCTTGGGGTGAAGTTTCTCTCACCATTATCAGCTCAGGCATAAAATCGGGCACAGAAGTAGCAGTGACTCTACATTCACTGGTTCTTGCTCCCACCTGCTAGGCAGAACTTAGCAATCACTACATTTTCATGTTATGGGAGTCATCAAGCATCCCCAAGAAACTAGGCATGGTGCTTACAAAATGTGCAAATCAAACACATGAGGTGGAATGAGGCTGGCCACTGTTCTCAGGGCAGAGAGCTGAGCAAGCGTTTCTTGGTGCCCTGACAACAGAGCATGTCTGCTAAGTCTACTAAATGGGATGACTGGCCTAATTTGATTTTCCACTTCTTTTCCACTGTGTGTAACATAATCAGTTTCAAAGAAACGTGTCCACCTCTATCTGATTCCACTACCACCAGCATATCTAGAAATTGTTGAGAGGGCCAAAATAATGTTTTGATGGCAAGGCTGACTTGACATGAAGTCAAAACAGATGACCTAAAATATTTCTATTGTTTTATCCACACATGTCAAACACCCAATTCAACGGACAGTGGCAGGAATTGTGACGGCGGTGCGGGGTCGGAGAGGAATCCATCGAATGCTTTCATTGTCCCTTTCATTAACTAAGTAGGTGAAATCAATGACCAAATCACTACTGGGTGTTCTGGAAGGTGAGGCTAAGTGAGGAAATGGAATTCTGTGACTCCTTGTCCATGTAACTTACTTTCTTTAAAAGGCAATTGTGAGGTTAAACACTACCTTTGTTATGTCTTCCATAACAAAGTATTGAGACCTTGTACACTGACTTAGGCCTTTTCCTCAAAAAAAAAAAAAAAAAAAAAAAAAAAAATTATGGGGGTGAGTAGGGCTGAGGGTGGAGGGTTTTATTTTGGAAAGGTACCCAATTTCCATGTGTCACATCTGTTTCCTTCCCAGTCTGAGTTTCTGTGACCAGTCGTAAAGGGTTCAGTCAACCTTTCCTTAATAACTAATGCTAGGAACGTTTATTACACCTAGCTCCTTTATTTTATGAAAATGACAAGTACATAAAATTTTCTATGCAAGTGCTTCTGTGATTTACTTAGCAAGCATCCTGAACTAAGTAGGAGCTGAATGAGTTCTACTGCTGGGTCATACACATCGAAATTTAATTAAGCTTCTGACCTAAGATTCCCCCTTGTTTCATCGAGTAGGGAAGTCATGGGTGGACCACGTCATTCACAGAAGGACTGCGCAATTGTGAAATCTAAGCAGTCTATATATATATATACATATATATTTTGCCCGAGTGTTCTTTTCAAATCTCATTAGATTATTATGAGTGTTACAGCTGTGCTAATCTTTTTCTAAGAAATGAACTTTTAAAATTGCACATTTTTAAAGTGATTCTAGAGTTACCATGGCAGCTTCATTATAATGCACAGAGATGAACATTATCACAGCAATGCCTGATCTATCCAGGGTTGCCAGGAAATGAGAATTTCACATAAAGTGCGTTCTCCACTAGGGCTCATAAAACTCACCAGATCAAGTGCCTAGACTTTCGTTTAACAATTTTAAATGAATAGCTTTCATCATATGCTACACACATCTCTGTTTCCTTAAATGTATTCTTGATGACTCAGGGTCTCTGTTATCAATAGCTTATTGTACTTAGAGTTACACACAGTGCCGTTTGATTTTTTTTTTTTTTGTTCTTCTTTTTCATCTCAGTTTGCTAGCTGCTTATGATGACCAGTGATAGTCAGAGTCATTTCAGACCCTGGGAGAGTGAGTTTTTGTCCCTCACCTCCCAGCAAGAATAGATTTATATAGATATATTACCCAGACAGGTCAGGTCCTTTTCTGGGGCCACCAGAAATGGTAGCTTTGTACTGACATGCAGTGCATTTGGTCCACAGGCCCTCTTTCTAGAAGTAAGATTGGTATTTTGTACTGGTTCCTGGCTCTCAGAATCCACGACAGTCACTCCTTACACTTTCCACATTCTAATGGGCTATTAACTTCCATGCACCAATTGCCTTAAAGAGTCTCTTACATAGACATTTCTAGAGCTCTGACAAGAGATTAGGACACACCATTGACCACGGAACTTAGGGGCATAGGTCCTGTTAAACCTCTCTAGAACTCTGTTTCTCATCTCTGAAATAATAGTATTATAATGAAATGCAATTATATGTTGGGAATACACAGTGCAATCCTTAACTCATAAGAAAAAAATCAATCAGTAGAAACAACCATATGTGTGGAACACAACAGCAGTTATAGATAGAAAAGACTGGCAAAAAGTACTATTGTAAAGACTATTTTAGGACCTTCAGTTTTATTTGGTTTAAGTATTGAGCTACCATGAAATGATTATTCAGCTGTGTGTGTGTCTACTTTTTGTGTTCATTGGTACTGCACGAAGTCTGTACTAAGAAAATAGTGTAGTCCATTTTAAAAGTAAATTTGTAATGAAATTAGAGATTACAGGTATCTAACAATACACTGAGAACAAATTACGGCGGTGGCTTAGTAAAACATTACGACTTTGGCTTCTGAGAGAGCTCTGAGAGAACTAAGTGTAATTCCTGCCTGAATGGCGAACGCAGCTCTCTAACCTTGGGGCTTGATTCATCGTCTCAGACCCTGAATTTTCTTATCTGTAACATAAGGGAAAAAAATTCCTCTTCCAAAATAGAAAAAAAAAAGTTTTTGTACATAGTTAGTGCATAATAAAGTTATCACCATATATTTAATTTCTAGATGAAACTGTATTTAAAATAAGAATGTCATTTGTGTGCGTTCAGATGCATCTGAAGAATAAATTCTGAGTTCACTCCTGGCTGCATCTATGGCTCCCCAGAAAGAATGATATATAAGATTATAGAGTGGTGTTCTCTGCTGCAAAAGCAGAGGATCATCAATCATATTACACGTTAGGAGAACACTTTCCTCCCCTGCTCTTTCTTAAATGCAGGAGAATAGTAAATACACAGAAGAGACTGACATTTATCATCCACTGGCCGAAAGCATGGGGCCTGCCTCTACGTTCTTTTGCTTTTCTCATTCCCTTCAAGTTTTGCTCAGATGGTACTTTTACGACTGATACCATTTAAAATCGCAACTCTCAGGGTGCCTGGGTGGTTCAGTTGGTTAAGCGTCCTACTTCAGCTCAGGTCATGATCTCATGGCATATCAGGCTCTGTGCAGACAGCTCAGAGCCTGGAGCCTGCTTCAGATTCTGTCTCTGTCTCTTTGCCCCTCCCTCACTTTCACAGTGTCTCTCTCAAATATAAATAAGCATTTTAAACTTTTATAAACAATAAAATATAAAATAAAGATGCAACTCTCTACTCACTCTTCCTGGCAGTTATCATTTGCAATACACTTTACGATTTACTTTTTCTTTCTGGTATTTATGGCCTATGGTTTCCCACAAGACGGTAAGGTCCACAAAAGTAGATATATTTTTGTTTTGGGGGTTTTTTTTTGTTTGTTTTTTGTTGTTGTTGTTGCTGTTGTTTTCATCCACTGCTGTATCTCAAATACCTAAAGCAGTATCTGGAGTTGAACAGTAATTATCAAAAGTATAAAGTTTTAATATTTCTTCTCGGAGACAATTTAGGGGAAAAAAAAGAAAAACAAAAAAATTGTATAATTATTCTGGGACTAAATTTATAAAACTTATTAAAGACTAATTTTAATTGATAATATATTAAATTAGCAATATAAATACATCAATCTAAAACAAAGTGTTTTTATTATTTTTATCATTTTGTTATTTTTTATTATTGTTTATGAATCCTTTACCTTCTTTGCAAGTAAAATTTGAGGTTTTAGTTTGATTTATTCTCTTGTCTTCATTTGGTCATTCTGTAGTAACGTTTTCTATACATGGGTTTTAATCCAGCTATGAAGAATGTGGGTGTGCATTTGCTTTTCTTCTTCTGATTAGGTTTCCTCAAGGACACGACCTTCCACATCTGACCTGCTGAGATAATTAAGGTGGGGTGCCGTGATCTTGAAGACTATAAATACAGCGGTCGCCCTCTTATGCTGGGGGGACACTTTCTAAGGCCCCCGGTGCATTCCTGAAATCGCATGTAGTGTTCTGTCTCTCAAAACACCTTTTAGTACAGTACTCACCCTGCTTGTGATGATGGGAGACGATAAAACGCCTTCGAGGACAGATGAAGCGAAATGAATGACACGGGCGCCGGGACACGTTGTTAGGCTACGACTGACCTGACCTTGCGTCCGGAGGATCATCTGCTTCCGGTTCCCAGTTGCCAGGGGTAACTGAATCCACCGACAGCGAAACCGCGGTGAAGGCGGAAATGCTGCATCCGTGGAAGTTGGCCTTAGTCACACAATGGTGTGTTTTAGGGGGTATTTTTTTGCCTCTAGGTAGCTTTACGATAGTGGCCTAGGTCACTGTTTTTTTGTTTTTAAATGTTTATTTATTTATTGAGAGAGCGAGTGAGCGAGCACCAGCCTGGGGAGGAGCAGAGAGAGAGAGGGAGAGAGAGAATCCCAAGCAGGCTCTGCATTGTCAGTGCAGAGCCGGATGCAGGCTCCATCTCTGTAGCCAGAACCAGGAGATCAAGACTTGAGCGGAGATCAAAAGTCAAGCACTTAACTGACTGAGCCACGGACGCCCCAGGTCAGTGTTTCTTAAGCTTTAATGTGTATGCAAATTACTTGCAGATCCTGTAAAAATGCATATTAAGAATACGCAGATCTACGGCAGGGCTCTAGAGTCTGCGTTTCTAATCAGCTCTGAGATGATAACTGATGCAGCTGGTGCCGAAAGCACCCTCTGTGTAACAAGGGTCTAGGTTAAAATTTGGTATTGGCATTAATCTGTTTACTCTTGCGTTGAACTCCAATTTGATTGCTTAAAGGACAGCAAAGAGAGAACTTACACAGTTTAAAACTCAGGGCTGGTAATATTTTTATCCAGGGATATTAATTATGGATTTCAAGTTTACGTACAATAGCATTTACTATAAAATAGGAGAGCGTTCGTTTTTAGGAATGTTCTAAAGACAGGTGTAGATTTTATTCGCTATGAGGTTCAAATTTAGGACTATAATGAGCCTCACTAAAAAAAAAAAAGTGAAGCAGGAAATGGCAGATTTGTTTTGATAGAGACCAAGAATTTTAAGTGTGTGTTGGCTTTACACTGTCTTTGAAACTCTGTGCTATGAAAACACAGGAGCCAGGAAATGAGCCCAGCCAAGCGATTCCACTTTCTAAAGATGTCAAAGTCGGTTCTCTGCAATATCCAAATGCTCCTCATTCAGAAGTAAAATGAGAAAAGGCCTCTCTATCATTTGTAGCTGCATAAACCAAGAGGACTTCTTTCTCACGCAGATCAGTCACAATCCCTTAAATGAAAAAACAGCCTTCCTCTTGAGGGCAGGCGAAACTTCCTTCTCTTCCTCTAGTCCACGCTCTGTTTTCTCTGGAAATGGACAGGAGGGCAAATGAAATGTTCCTGTTGTTCCTTCAAGAGAAATGAGCTAGTTTAGAGAACTGAAGAACTGGGGTGTGTGCACGTTTGCTGAGCAAGCATTCTCCATACTGTTAGTAACTGTCTTCATGTGTACTTTTCTTTTTAATCTTTTTTAATGTGTATTTCTATTTGAGAGAGAGACAGACAGACAGTGTGCAGGCAGGGGAGGGACAGAGAGAGATGGAGACAGAATGTGAATCAGGCTCCAGGCTCTGAGCTGTCAGCATGGAGCCTGATGCGGGGCTCAAACTGAGGAGCTGAACCGTGAGATCATGATTCTGAACGTTTAACCGCCTGAGCCACCCAGGCACCCCTGTACTTCCCTTTCATGACTCAGTGTGATCGTCATGTTTGGGCTGGGCAAAATAAAAGTTCTTAAATCAACCTGACGCAATCTAGCTGGAAAGAGACTGTGTTCCTCCTTTTCTTAAAACTTTTGGTAGCATCGCTGTGACTGGAGCAGTTAAGGACCTGAAAGCAGAAACTAAAATCATGGCCTACCCTAGGATTTTAAGGTGACAGAGTATAGTTCTCATGGTCACATTACTGCATTGACACTGAAACATTTGCCTTTGAAATTGGGTAAATTGTGCTTAAAATATGCATGAGACAAATGAGATGTAATATCTGAAGATCTTATAAGTCTCTTTTCATAGAACATCTGTTTTCCGAAGCAAAGCTAGCAGGCTACATTGCAGAGAAAAACTGAGATCATTAGGACAAAATCAACCTCAGTAGGTAATGTATCACTCTAAGGAGTTTCCTAACACAGGAGTTATACCTAGACACTTCTGAAATTGTATGAGACATTTGTATCATTTACTGAGAGAGGGTACATTAATTTTCATCATATTGCCAAATGATTTTGTGATTCTCCCAAAAAAGGTGAAGAACCATTTCCCTGTGTCTATTAAAATTTAAAACCTTCATGACTGAGCTAAACATTTCATTTCCAGAGATCTATTCTACATAACTATCCATCCTAGTGAACAAATATAGTGCACAATTTTTATTTCTGACCTTTTTGTTACAGTGAAAGAATAGGAAGTACCTAAATGCCCATCAATAGAATATAGTTTCAAATATTATAGCACATTTGTACTAGGAAATACTAAGCTGCTGTTAAAAATAAAAAAGCTCAAATGGAAAACTCTCTAATACGTACTGTTAACTTAAGAGTCTTTCAAAAAAAGAAGAGAGTCTTTCATTCATCAGGTGTTCAGTTAAGGATCTATGGTGTACAAAGCACTGTGTTTGCTACTAGGGATAAAACTGAGGAACTACTGACCCATTTTACTTGAGGTCTACATAAGATCAACATGTATTCATAATATGTGGACAAAAATAAGTGCAGGTGCTTGCTTACAGGAGTATATTTGCATATATATGCCTAACGTTTGGAAGGATATAAATCAAGAAGCCAAGTTTTAATATCCGGGATTTGGAAAGGAAGGAATGAGAAGAGGGTTTCAATTTTCCTTTTATTTTGTTTGAATTTTATTTAAAAGCGTGCATTACTCTTGTAAAACTTTAATACTTTTTAACCATTTACTTAAAACTCTAGACTGAAAACGCATTGCTTTCAAGTGGAATGTGTAACTAGTTGTTATAGTCTCCATACAGTAACAAAACAGCTATAGTCTTCGATTTCTTAAGAAATCAATTTTTTGACTAACCTTAAATAGCCAATTTAACTATTACTTTGTATTTAAGACAATTTTTAAAAATGTCGACTGGCTTCCTATCCTATTTCCACGTAACAATGATTACACATGAACCTTCTTCCTGGCTCTCTTCTTTGATTAAATCAAAGACATATCAAACGCTTCCACAGTGTTTTCTGACATATAAAATACTGATATCAATCCTGGAAGAATTAATAGTTATTTGAGTTAAATATACAAGTGCTTTTGTTCAATATGCAAACCTCAATCATATGCTTTTGGGAACCTTTTCTACTGTGTGCTCAGTTCCCTGAGTAGCATCTTTAACTCTAAAACTCGGGCCCTAGTACTCAAGTACTATTTGAGTACAATATTGAGTATTATATCATTCTTTACTAATGTAAGTCTTTGTGAGGATATCTACAGAGATATTATGACTATTTCGTGATCACTGACTCTTCCATGAAAGCAATACATATGTATTGGTTGAGCTGCTCTGGCGGCCATGAGGGGGGCTGGAATGGCATGAATGGTATTTGAGCATTACCTAAAAACTCATTTAAAAACACATGAAATAATGGCTCTTATACATTATGCCCAGAGATAATGATCTGTAATTGTCATCACTATCAGTTCTCTTCTCCTAGCCATCAGCCCAGCCACCTTGCAATTTCATAGGGTCAAATGCCAGTTCTGGCTCATGACTGAGCATAAACTAAAGTGTTTTAATTCTAAGGTGAAACCCACCTGAGATGTATTAAGCACTGTGCTGGGTACCAGGGATACAAAGGTGAACATTGCACTAGAACCACCTGGAATGTGGGGTGGCTCAGTCAGGTAAGCTTCAGACTTTGGCTCAGGTCATGATCTCTTAGTTTCTGAATTCAAGTCCCACATCAGGCTGTCTGCTGTCAGCACAGAACCTGCTTCAGACCCTCTGTCCCTCTTTCTCCCTCTGCCCATCCATGGTTGCGTTCTCTCTCTCTCTCTCTCTCTCTGTCTCTCTGTCTCTCTCTCAACATAAATAAACATTAAAAACAATAAAAGGCCACCTAGGTGGTTCAGTTGGTTAAGCATTCAACTCTGGCTCAGGTCATGATCTCACCACTCATGGGTTCCAGCACTGAATTGGGCCCTGTGCTGACAGTTCAGAGCCTGGAGCCTGCTTCGGATTCTGTGTCTCCCTCTGCTCATGCCCTATGTCTCTCTCAAAAATAAATAAACATTAAAAAAATAAAAAAAATTTTAAAAACCTGAAATGCTGCTAAAAGTAAAAAAAATTCCTGGAATCTAATTCAGACTTATTAGAAGAGAATAGAACAAGCTTGTCAAATAAGTCTTGGGCATCTTCATAATTGGCTCTAATATAATGGTAAATGGGGCACATAAATTATTTTTATTTATGCCTATAGATTTAAAGATAGGCGGCTGTACCTACCTAATGAAAATTATGAGATGCCCTCCAGAGTTCTGCTTAACAGACTGAGCCATAATGGCATTATTTCAGCCCTATATCCTGGACAGGACTATTTCAATGACTGTAGGAAGACAACTTCGCTGAAAACAGAAGTCATGTCTCCATTTCTAAAATAAATGGAAAAACTGAACACACTTTCATTGTCATGGACCTTTGCTAATTCATATTTAAAGAAACGCTGATTTTAAGTTACTATAAATTTCTAATCTTACCTTGTGAACTTCTACATTTTAAACACCAATAATGGGGTTGTGATGTAGTGGCTGGAATGGTAATACATATTTTCAAGGGAGTTTCTTGAATCTGGATTTGTATAGGAAAACAGAAACCACTAATTTTTAAATATCCATGTGTTAGAAGAAATTGGAACAGAAGGAAATCTTCCTTTTCTAACAAGAATATTTAAATTCTGATACAAGCTAGGAAGATGCTCTTGTCCATGCTCTTATTATTATTATTATTAGCTCTCAACCTATCCATGCCTTTGTTCTAGTACAGGTCCACATAGAATGCACCATGCAGATCAATAAATAATTATCATACACAGAATTTATTTGTACTGTTCCCATCACTTAGCTGTCTGCAATCTGTCAACTGCATTTGGGCCATATTTAGATTTGAATGAACATAATTGTAAATGGCTTGTCATGACCTATAAAGGATTTCATGGGATGGGAAAGTAGGGAAGCTCTCTTTTTTCATCCTGATGACAGCAGAAACTGGAATTATCTGGAAGGTAAACAAAAATTTAGCTCAACGGTCTCGATTTCCAGGCCCACTGTATATTGATTTTCTGTCAGGAAGATGTACAGCTCTTGGAACATGCTGCCTATATTCTTATTTATTTATATATTTATTTACTCATTCATTCCTTTTGTGGTGGGGTGGCTGTGGCTGCCAAATAAAATAAGCTTCTGGAGAAATAGAATATATCAAAGCCTTTAAAATGTGCGTCCAATATAGGAAAACACTCCTTTAGGAATGAGGTAAAACTCATTATGGGGTGGCGGGGTTAGATGGTTTCTATCTACTGTGAACTTTGCATGGAGATTAATATGTACACCAATAACTCACTTTTTAAAAAAAAAACACTTTATTTTTCTTTTAACATTTATTTATTATTGAGAGACAGAGACAGAGCATGAACAGGGGAGGGGCAGAGAGAAGGGGAGACACAGAATCTGAAGGAGGCTCCAGGCTCTGAGCTGGCAGCACAGAGCCTGATGCGGGGCTCGAACCCACATCCTGTGAGATCATGACCTGAGACAAAGTCAGACGTTTATCTGACTAAGCCACCCAGGTGCCCCAATAACTCACTTTATAAAACATGAAGGCTTTGGAATGAGTCAGAACTGCCCAGCAAATGAGATGCACCACAGGTACATTCCAGCGGAAATATACCAAGGAATCATGGACTGCTATCTCACTTTCACTTGATGTCCTTCCTTATACCATTTTTCCCCTTCCAGATTGAAGAGAAAGTGGGAGGTGGTCACAGCTCTAACTTCCTCCAGACAGCTAACACAGAGCAACAACAGTAAGACAGTGATTTGTTTCAAGAGCTCTAAAATTGGAGATGCATTGTGGTGCATGTTAACACAATAAAGGCTCTGAGAAGGCCTGTAGGGATGGCGCCGGTTTTTCTAAATTTATTTGACTATTTTTATGCCACCTATTAACTTCCCACAGAACATGTGGAAAATAAGGCCTGATTACCTCTCCAGTCTCATCTCTTACTATTCCATATCTTAAAATATAGGTCCCAGACAGACATCCCTCCATCTCCACAGCTCTTACACATGCTGTTCTCTTCAGCTAGATTTTTATCTTGTTGTTGTTGTTGTTGTTATTTGTTTCTTTGCTCCCCTCTCTCATACTGTTGTCCCACCTTCAATGGGTTAAACCTTACCTGTAGTCTAGGTATATAGACTTGTACTATAGCTTGGCTGTCACTTTGCCTGGGAAGATTTTCCCAACCCCCCAATTATGCACACCTGTGCTCTGCTTCTCTACTTAATCCAGTACTTCTGTCATAGCTACAATCACCTTTCATCGTAATTGTATGTTTAATGATCTCGCTTCCCTGTTGGAGGATAAGCTCCATAGACCTGTATGCTCTGTTGTCTTATTCAGTATTTTAGATCCAGCGTCTCATAGGGCTCCTGACACATCATAAGTACTAAACAGACATGTACTAAAAGGAAATGAATATTTTGAACCCTTGGTTTAGAGAAATGTTCTTGGTGCTTTTAGACTAAATGAGCAGGGCGCTTGGGTGACTCAGACTCAGACTCTTGATTTTGGTTCAGGTCATGATCTCACTGTAGGTCAGTTTGTGAGTTCGAGCCATGCATCAGGCTCTGTGCTCACAGAGAGGAGCCTGCTTTGGATCCTGCCTCTCTCTTTCTGACCCTACCTACCCCACTCGTGCTCTCATATGCGTGCTCTCTCTCTCTCTCTCTCTCTTTCTGTCTCAAAAATAAATAAATATTTAAAATAAATTTTAGGGGCTCCTGGGTGACTCAGTCAGTTAAGCCTCTGACTTCAGCTCAGATCATGATCTTGCAGTTCTTGACTTCAAGCCCCACTTTGGGTTCTGGTGCTGACAGCTCAGAGCCTGGAGCCGGCTTCAGACATTGTGTCTCCCTCTCTCTCTGCCCCTCCCCTGCTCACACTCTATCTCACTCTCTCTCTCAAAAATAAATAAATATTTAAAAAATTTTTCTTTTAAATAAAATTAAAACTTTGAAAATTCATAAAGAAAAGACTAAGAGAGCCACAGAATCTCAGTAAATTGCTATGCCTTTGAGCTGAATGAGTTACATCAGGTCATATAGATTGCTTCATTCTATTTTACTTTATTTTATGTTTTTGTCTTATGATTTTATGTCATCTTATGATTTTATTTTATTCATTTTATGTTACATCTGGGCCCATCTGGAGGTCACAATATAGTTTACAAGCTAACGCCCAGGTTTTCCAGACTTTACGAAGTACAACACTGTGTTCTACTTGGTGTCATTCAATGATATGCTCATCTCTCCCTAAAAAGACCACATGATATTTGTTTCTCACTTACATTTAAATAAATTTACATGGACATGTTTAAGCCTTACAGCTATCCTCAAACTACTGAGCTGCCCCCTGGAGTGCTGGCAAGCATCCGTTAAATTGAGGCTCATTCCTGATTCTTACTCTGCTTCTAATATCCAAGGAAAAGCAGGTTTTGTCATATCTCAGGTGACTCTGACGACATAGACCCCAAACCTGCTGAGCATAACAAAATTTACTGATGTGTTTTACATGGTTTAACAGCATTGCTACAAAGTGGGATCACGGCTGACCCCCTGACCAATCTTTGCTCTCAGAATAGTTTAGTAACTGACTCCCTCGAACTTTCTGTCACCCTGCTTCAGTTTCTCTGGACAATGTTTAGTACTGAACCGCTGTGATGGTTAATTTTATGTGTCACCTTGACCGGGAGATATCCAGACAGCTGGTAAAACATTATATCTAGTTTTGACTGTGAAAGTGTTTCCAGAGAAGATTAGCATTTGAACTGGTGGACTGAGTAAAGATCACCCTCCCAGGGGTGGGTGGGCACTATCCAATCCTGAAGGCCTGAATAGAACAGAATGGTAAAACAAGGGTGAATTTACTCTCCCTACATTGGTGGTCTCCTTTCCTCTGACTTTGGCTGCCTTGGTTCTTGGGTCTTCTGACTCAGTGGGATTTATACCATTGGCACCCCTGGTTATCAATCCTTTGCATTTGGATTACAAAACAATACCACCAGCTACCCTGGGCCTGCAGCGTGCTATGGGCAGATTGGAGGACTTTTCAGCCTCCCTAATCACATGAGCCAATCCTTCATATTAAACATTTTGCTTTCTCTCTCTGTCTCTCTACCCTCTCCTCACTGGTTCTGTTTTATGGAAAAAGCTGAATATATACCTTCTTCATAAATAAACTTATTTATTCAACCAATAAATATTTTGACTGATCATGGTATTAGGTATTGTATCTATAGGGTAAAGATTGATCAGGTCTGGGAAGTATGGATATGGATGCTGTGAAGAAAGAAAAGCTATAGCTCTAAGTGAAATGGCATGGGTGAGTGGAGAGTTTACATTTAGCATCAATAGTTTCCAGACTGCACTTATAAAACAATACCTGTCCTTCCGTAGGGAATAAAGCAGAACACGTATTTGGGAATCAGTAGAAACCTTCTGTCTTTGGAAATGTCTCTTCAATGCTTTCCAGTACTTATAGTGACATGTTTGCCTTTGCATACTGAAGGGTATTTTCTAGAATATTTTTATACGGTTTAAGAAAGATATGGCACTATATGGGGCTACCTGAAGCTCCTGTCTCATGACTTGATGTGAAAATTAAATTGATTCCAGAGAAAATAAAAACAACAAAACAGAATTTAGACTGATTATATAGTACAATTTAGAAAAAAAAAATGAATAAAATAAAATTGAAAATAAATGCATTGAACTATTTAGAGTGGCTATGTACGCTAGCTCATTTCTTCTTCCTGCAATATGAATTTTCAAAATTTTGTATAGCAGAAAGGACTTATAAGATTTAATAAAATTTGTTTTATTCTTTTTCAATTAAAAATTTAAATGTACATTTTATAATTGTATACAATATACAATCCTGTGTTGTTTTTTTAAATCAGGATTAATTGTTTAGACTAAACACAGACTTCTCACACACAATGGTAGCCTTACCTTCCTCACGAACCTTGGACGCCATTTAAAGACCATTAAAGAGTCTGCAAACGCCAGCCTGCAAGTCCTGAAAGCATCCTATAACTATTTCGCATCCCCCACTCACCCAGCCCCTGCTCTCACAAGCGCTCTGCACCTTATTATACCATAAAAACCTGCCTCCCTCAATTATCCTCTCCAGCATCTCCACAGCCTGGCCCATAAAACTACCTTCCTTATCTTTGGAACCACTCTCTCGGCACATGTAAACACACTCAGACGCATATAATTTGCCCCGTCCTAATAAAGCACACTGCTGTTGGTCGCTGTACACATATGCATGCATGTGACATTCTACAAAACAACCCATTCATCTAGACTACATAATAATGAAAAATGATTTACCCAGTTTATTCCCAATATTCATATTTTATTTATTATCGTAATTAGCTCGACACATATCAGAAAGATGGAGTGCCATTTGGACCTTCTGTGGGGAGGTTTCTGTTTTCCTCCTTTATCTTTCAGCTCCCCATTAATAAACTTTAGGAAGAAATGAGAGGAGGGTCCATTCAGGGAAGACCGAATTTCTGTTCTACCCGGGTCACTCTGGTGTAAATCTAAAATTATTCCAAAATAAGATGTTTTCAAAAATAAAAGAGGAAAAGGAAAAGAAGGAGAAGCAGATGAGGATGGAAAGAGCAAGGGGGAAGGCAAAGAAAAAATAGAGTGTGTGGTTTTAGGGACCGAGAGACCTCGGGCCTCAGACGCGAACGGTCCAATCATTATGCCTGCATTTGTGTGTGTGTGCTGATTTGTGGCAATCCGTTTTTAGTATTGAGGTATAGTGTTAATTAGGGCTTATGTACCTCCAAGTCAATTAAATTTGGTTTATTAATGCATAATTCAATATTGTTATGTATAGCAGAACACTTGAAAGGATTTTAAAATTCTCTCTTCTGATGTGGCCTGAAATATTACAAGGAAACACCCACTGTCAAGTGAGTGAAAATGAATAATTATGGGAGCCCTAAAACCCCACAGTTGAGCAGACAAGACAGCTGCTATTATTAAGCACTCCAAATTGAAAGTATGGATTCTATCATTATAAGAACAAAGACAGTGCTGTGATAATTATGGAAGCATTATGGCTTCCATTTTTGCTAATGTTTTTAGTAGAATGTTTAAAGCCACAAAAGGTTAAGATGGAGAGCTCGATTTTTGTATCTTGTTACTCACTCAGATGAATGCATTTTTCTACCAATTGTAGTCATAACAGAGCTTGCCATCCCTGCGACATCATGATAAGAAAGTGCCGATTTGGGCAAGAAATTAAATGATAATAAACATAGTGTAAGCTCAGTGGGGGTGATATTGTTTAACGTCAGTGGTGATTGAAACCACCTTCTAGATGACTGAAGCTTTGTTGGCCTCATCTGTTTATATTAATTTCTCCTTTTCAAAGGCCATTATCTTAAATTGCATGTTATATAACTTGCACCACCTCCCTCCAGCCCGCAGCACTGCTTCTAAAGCAACTTGGTGATGCATATTGTAGAAAAAAAAGTCTTTCCTAGGCTCGGCATCCAAGGAGATTACAATCTTGAGACCACGATAGGGATAGATTAAACTTTGCACAATTTCCTTGTGCCACGTGAATTGAATCCTGTTGTGCTATTTTCTATCCTCCTTTCAATCTTTGTCACAGAAATGATCTATGAAAGTGTTACCCCCACTTAAGTAACCCCAGCCTGGTTTGAACTGAACCAGGATCTTACAGTGTGATTGGCTCTGAATTTTCCAGCCCTGAGAAAACAAAGAGAGAAGACTCAGACAAACCCACCCCACAGATGATAGAACAGGGAAAAGGTCATCGTCCTTTGGCTCAGGCAGGCTTAACAAGGACAATCAATGATCTTCATGTTGCTCTCATACAAAAAAAATTGAAAGGGAAGGGGAAACGTGGCAACATAAATTCGGTCATGTGACAGCAAGGGCACCCTTGCTGAGGCTGAGGCAGTACAAAGGTGCTCCCTTCTCCGTACAGCTGCAGGCTCTCAGGTTCCACACCCGGGCTCTTCCTCAGATGTCAGACTTTCCACGTTTTAATTAACTACCACACCTACTTCTAAGGTTAAGGTGGAGTCACTCAAATGTCGATGGCGCCCACAGATTTTTATATTGCCTTTTATTGACCCACACCCACAGAGGAAACAAAAACATGTATACTAAGAAGAAGAAGAGAATTCCTTCCTCAGAACTCAATTTAGTTTTGATCTCTAGAGTGTCTTTGATGTGGGGCAAAGTTGCTCTATGCAATGCAGTCTCCGGGATTTGGGGCTGCATGCAAATTAAATTCAAATTCATTTGGTGGAAGTTTAAAAAAGTGAAATATATTTGCTACTTATTTTTGTGTTGACTTCATGTACTTCCATGACCACCAATAAATAATTTCTCCAAACCGAATCCATCAAATTTGCCACATTAAGGTTTACAGTGATAAAGAATGATGCACTTTAAGTTAACTGCAACCTACAGCTGTTCATTTTTTATTATAGGAACCTAGGTGAATTGCTGTGTCTCATCTCTGCCTTGTTTTAGAATAATTCATTTGTGGGCACCTGTTTTCCAAATAGTATATGTTTTCCAAGTAGCAATATGGAACGTGGAATTATGGATCAGGAAACCAAGTGCTAAAATCTTGGATGGATAAGATCTTTTTACCACATCATATGAGATCAGCATTAACCAATAGATCATACATTTGGTCTGCACCCTTTTCTCAGGACTAGCTCAGAAATAGTCCCACTAGACTTTTGTCCTATCACAAATCACTAGAGGGACTGCTGAATGTTTCTAAAAAGAAATTTACTAATAGAGAGATGACCCTTTAGATCCACTTTACCCTCTTTTACACTTATAAGCTGTGTTGATGCAAAATCTTAAATGGACTCAGGTTATGCAATCATATGGTGCCCCAACCAGAGTGGTTACAAAGAGCCCTAAAGGGAATTCCAATCAGACTTTATCCTTTTTACCTTCTAAGATTTTACCTAAAAATAAAACTTAATGAAACTAGGGAGCCAACTAATAATATTAATTGATATTTACTGAGCACTGGAACAAGACGGGGATGTCCACTCTCATCACTTATTCAGCATAGTACCGGAAGTCCTAGCAACCTGCACAATCGGACCAAAGAAGAAATAACAGGCATTCAAACTGGCAAGAAAGAAGTAAAACTTTCACTATTTGCAGATGACACGATACTATATACAGAAAACCGGAAAGACTTGACAAAACAACAGCCACAAAGCACTGGAACTGATAAATGAATTTAGTGAGATCACAGCTATAAAATCAATGTACAGAAATCTGTTGCATTCCTATACACCAATAATGAAGGAGCAGAAAGAGGAATTAAGGAGTCAATCCCATTTACAACTTCACCAAAAGTAAGAAGACACATAGGTATAAACTTAACCAAAGAGGTCAAAGTCCTGTACTCTGAAAACCAAAACACTGATGAAAGAAATTAAAGATGACACAAAGAAGTGGAAAGATAATACGTGCTCATGGGTCAGAAGAACAAATATTGTTAAAATGTCTATATTACTCAGGGGCGCCTGGGTGGCTTAGTCGGTTAAACGTCCGACTTTCGCTTAGGTCATGATCTCGCGGTTCGTGGGTTCGGGCCCCGCGTCGGGCTTTGTGCTGACTGCCAGCTCAGAGCCTGGAGCCTGTTTCAGTCTGTGACTCCCTCTCTCTCTGACCCTCCCCTGCTCACGCTCTCTCTCTCTCTCCTAGAAATAAATAAAACATTAAAAATTAAAAAAAAATGTCTATATTACTCAAAGCCATCTACACATTTAATGCAATTTCCACCAAAATGACACCAGCATTCTTCACAGAACTAGTACAAACAATCCTAAAATTTGTGTAGAACCACAAAAGATCCTGAGTAGTCAAAGCAACCTTTAAAAAGAAAAACAAAGCTGGAGGCGTCACCTACACTCTAAGCCTATAGTCATCAAAAGAGTATGGCACTGGCACGAAAATTGACACATAGATAAATAGAACAGAATTGAAAACCCAGAAATGAACCTACAACTATATGGTTAATTAATCTCCAACAAAGCAGGAAAGAACATCCAATGAGGGGGGGAGAAGTCTCTTCAACAAATGATGTTGGGAAAACTGGACAGCAACATACAGAAGAATGAAACTGGATCACTTTCTTATACTGCACACAAAATAAATTCAAAATGGTTGAAAGACCTAAATATAAGACCTGAAACCATAAAAATCCTAGAGGAGAACACAAGCAGTAACTCCTTTGACATCGGCTATAGCAACTTCTTTCTAGATATGACTCCTGAGGCGAGGGAAACAAAAGCAAAAATAATCTATTGGAACTACATCAAAATAAAAAGATTCTACACAGAGAAGAAAACAATCAGCAAAACTAAAAGGCAGTCTAGAGAATGGGAGAAGTATTGTAAATGACATACCTGATAAAGGTTTAGTGTCCAAAATATAGAAAGAACTTACAAGACTCAACACCCAAAATATGAGTAATCCAATTAAAAAATGGACAGATGACATAAATAGACATTTTTCCAAAGAAGACATACAGATGACCAACAGACACATGATAAGATGCATCACTTATCATCAAGGAAATATAAAATCAAAACTATAATGAACTATCACCTCATACCTGTCAGAATGGCTAAAATCAATAACACAGGAATCAACAGGTATTGGTAAGGATGTGAAGAAAGGGGAACCCTCTTGTACTGTTGGTGGAAATGCAAACTGGTGTGGTCATTCTGGAAAACAGTATGGGGGTTCCTTAAAAAGCTAAAGATAGAATCACCCTATGGTCCAGCAATTATACTACTAGATATTAAGCCAAAAAATAAAAAAATACAAATTCAATGGGATACATGCACCCCGATGTTTATAGCAGCAGCATCTATAATAGCCAAATTATGGAAATAGTCCAAGGGTCAATTGATTGATGAATGGATGAAGAAAATGTGGTACACACACACACACACACACACACACACACACACACACACACACAATGGAATATTGCTCAGTCATAGAAAATAGTAAAATCTTGCCATTTACAACAACATGGATAGAGCTACAGAATATTTTTTTTAATGTTTATTTATTTATTTTTGAGATAGCATGAGAAAGGGTGGGCAGAGAGAGGCAGAGAATCCCAAGCAGGCTTCGTGCTGTCAGTGCAGAGCATGACATGGGGCTCAAACCCATGAACCTTGAGATCATGACCTGAGCTGAAACCAAGAGTCGGTCACTCAACCAGCTGAGCCATCCTGGCGTACCAGAGCTACACGATCTTGTGCTAAGTGAAATAAGTCAGTCAGAGAAAGACAAGTACCATATGATTTCACTCATGTGTAGAATTTAAAGAAACAAAACAAAATGAGCCAAAGAAAAAACAAAGAGAAAGACAGAGAGATAGAGGAGCAAGCCAAGAAACAGACTCTTAACTATAGAGAACAAACCAAGAAAGGAGGTGGATGGGGGGATGGGGTAAATAAGTGAAGAGGATTAAGGAGTGCACTCCTCATGATGTGTAAAGGGTGTTGTGTAGAATTGTTGAATCACTATATTAGTCAGTTAGTAACTGACTAATAGGAAGAGTTGTCCAGGGCCTGTTAAAACTTCAGTTGACTTTGGCCAAACTTTCAGTTAAAAAACTATATTACTGACAGGATATTGAGACCACTTGATTGAAGTTGGTCATTTTTGTTTATTCCAGACACTAAAATATCCCATGTGCTACCACAAGAAAATAAACAAATAGTTATAAATACAGGCAGAGATATGGACATAAACACAGACATTAGTGCAACTAGCTAAACTAGAAGATGGGAAATTGCATTTTTGCAATCATAACCGAATCAGAGTCTGAAAACAGTCTTAATTGAAATGTGCGTCTTTCAACATTACAGTGAAAAGTGCTCATCTTTTTCCATTATCTCAGGTTACAATGCAAAGCAACTGCTTGGACACCTGAAACAAGCCTCTTTTTTTGAATCTTCTGATTCTATATTCCATCAAGATTGTTTTCCTTCGTGTGTGGACCTCTCAGGTGCTTTTACCAGCAGGATTATCTGGAAACAGGACTAGACCAATGCATGGAAACTCTCAGTAGTAACCAGTGATTCCACTGAAGAGTTCGTGCCCTTCAAAAATTTCTGTAACTCACGGCGATACGTCAAGATTTGCATAATCTCCCAAATTTTTTGCAATAGAGTTTAACATTTCCTTAAAATCAGTTCTCTTATTACGTTATTCCTGTGTCCCAAAGCACTGTCAATTGTTCAGATAAAAAATAACAAATAAACAACATTTTAGAAATGATTGTTTCTGTATTTTGGAAAGCTGGGAATTATTAATAGAATTGTAAACATTGTTTCAATGTTTATTTATTTATTTAGAGAGAGAAGGTGAGCAAGAGAGGGGCAGAGAGAGAAGAGAGACAGGGGGAATCCCAAACAGGCTCTGCACTGTCAGGGCAGAACCAGATGCAGGGCTCAAACTCACAAACCATGAGATCATGACCTGAGCCTAAATCAAGAGTCAGATACTTAACAGAGTGAGCCACCCAGATGCCCTTATTGATAGAATTTTAAAAGATGGTGATATAATATTAGCCAATAAGAGAAAAGACAACTATTGATAAATTGTTTTTATTATAAACTATACTGTTGTCAGTTGGAATTATGATTTGATTTCCTTTTAGACATGGTAAAAGTAATGGTTAGCAACAGGAGTAGTACTGGCTAGTAGGGGGATTTTCAGAATGTTTTGGAGGGCATTTTTTGGTTGTATCAGTAGTGAGTGTGGCAAGGCATTTCGTGAGCAAGAACAATAAATGTTAAGTGTCCTGCAAATGCTCAGAGTTGTCCCATTCAGCTTAAATATCTTCCCATTCAGGTAGAGCCATCACATGGAATCATTTCAGTTCTGCTCTGGTTGTGCACATTGTTTTAAAAGAACTACTTCCCCTGTGCTGTTTAAAAATGTTAAAGCTAGGATACAATATTGTTTGGTTTTTTTTAATTATGTGGTTGGTAATTTTGTCGTCTATTCATTTCATTCCAGAAAGGTAAAGAGCATATTACAAAATATTTTTTATAGAAATATTTTTTAACTTATAAAGTTGAGATCTAGAGGGTAAGAAATGAAAAGGGCATTAGATTGACTCTTAGAAACTCCTAAACTAGAAAATGTCCAAAAATGGTTATGACCCAACTTATGAGCTACTGATATCAAGTTGAAGTGCCTTGGTTTGTTTTAATAGTTTGACCTTCTCAAGTCTCCTAGTGAACCTGGGAAGCAAATGTTGATTTCAGTGGTATTTTCAATAGTTTCTAGGAGTACCATTTCAAGCTCTTCAGGGAAAAGCTTCTCCAAGATATTTGGGTCAAGGTTTCATTGTGTGTTGTTGGTGGTAATGGTGGCTTTATGTCCATGTCAGTATCTGGAGAATTATTCATGACATTTCCAAATGGAACTCTTTAAAATTAAAGTGGCATCTAAGAAAATCAGTCCAGAAATCCTAGTATTAACAGCTCAAACTCTGACATATTTACATTCCTTTGTATTTTAGCCCATCTGGGTTCTATGACTGAAGTCTTGCCCAAAAATGTGACCTTTTGAATAAGCTTTAAATACTCACTGGGCCAGTTAAAACAAATGTTCACAGGCATCAAAGAACCCTCTTTTTAAAGGATGATCAGGATGAAGGCATATGTAGCCATCCCTAATGGGATTCTGTCCATCTTCTTAATAATTCAATCACCTGCATAATCATAAAGCTTAAAATATACTCACCTTTGTATTCCTTTTATTTATTAAACAAACACTGACATCTAACTGTATAATACAGAATTATCTTCAAAGAACATATTTCCTCAGTTCTTTTTTTCCCTCTGAAGCTAAAGCATGATTAATACATATAAGATGTAACTCAAGAGAAAGCATCTTATTAATTAAAATCCTAAATTGAACATAGGAAGATTGTTTCTAACCAATAGCTTCAGTTATTTTTCTATGAATAAATGTATGTGAACATATGAAGTATCCAATAACTTGTTGCTTGAATAAATGAGTATAGTAATTAATGAATGAATACATGTGTGGAGTATTTGTAAGTACTAATTAAAACCTCATTTTGGGTGCACCAGTGTGGCTCAGTCAGTTGAGTGTCCAACTTCATCTCAGGTCAAGATCTCAGGTCATGATCTTCCAGTTTGAATGTTTGAGCCTTCCACTGGGTTCTCTGCTTTCAGCACAGAACCACCCTTGAATCCTCTGTCCCCTCTGTCTGCACTTCCCTTGCTCACACTCATTCTCTCTCAAAAATAAATAAGAATTTAAAAAAACCTCCATTTTGGAAATATGCTAAGCAAAAACATAAAGACATTCCTAATAATGCTTTTTTGAATAGAAAGAACATAAAAAGAATAGGGGTACCTGGGTGGCTCAGTCAATTAAGAGTCTGATCTCTGCTCAAGTCATGATCTCACAGTTGGTGGGTTCAAGTCCCACGCCGGTCTCTATGCTAACAGCTCAGAGCTTGGACCCTGCTTCAGATTCTGTGTTTCCCTCTCTCTTTGCCCCTCCCCCTCTTGCAGTCTGTCTCTGTCTCTCTCTGTCTCTCTCTCTTTCTATCAAAAAATGAGTAAATATTTTTAAATGAAAAAAGAACATAAAAAGAATATGGTTAATTATAGGAGTGTAAATAATTATGAAGTTTAAATGTATTTGCTGTTTTCTATACATGCTTGGTGTTGTTATTCAGGATTTGTGTATAAACTCACTTCATTCTTCCAACAAATCTATGAGGTGTTTTACACCATTTTACTAAGAATCCTGTTAGATGACTTGCCCTAGGATACGTATGACTTTGGAATGCATTATAATAAAAATGCCATTGCTTGAGCTAATGAGTAAAATCAGGTGTATTGGTAAAAAATCAGTATTATAGACTTATAAGAGTTAAGACTTTTTTTTTCTTAAATATTTTTATTTATTTCTAGGAGAGAGAGGGAGAGAGAGACAGCGTGAGCAGGGGAGGGTCAGAGAGAGCGGCAGATACAGACTCTGAAATAGGCTCCAGGCTCTGAGCTGGCAGTCAGCACAGAGCCCGACGCGGGGCTCGAACCCACGAACTGTGAGATCATGACCTAAGCGAAAGTCGGACCTTTACCGACTAAGCCACCCAGGCTCCCCGAGTTAAGACTTTTGTAGTGAGTACTGGAAACATGAATTAACCGAAGAAGAAGGAGAAGGAGAAGAAAGGAGGAAGAGGAGGGGGAGGAGGAGAAGAGGAAGGAAGGAAGGAAGGAAGGAAGGAAGGAAGGAAGGAAGGAAGGAAGGAAAGAAGAAAGAAAGAAAGAGAAAAAGGTGATGTATCTCCTGGACTATCTTGCAGACTCTGGGGTAGGATGATGGTCAGACCTGTGAAAGGACAAGTATCCAGAACAGAAAAGCTACCAGGAGCGTCACAAGATGTTTCCTGTTTCTCAACTTTTCCTTGGTGCCTGGCTCTGACCTTACTCCTTTTCTCTCTGTGTCCCAGCTCACGTGACCATCGATGGCTTACAATCCAATTTGTTACAATTCTGGTCACAAAAGCCAATTAAAATTCCTTCAGTTCCAATGTCAAATTCCTGGAGAAGCAGCTTTGACTGTCCAGATTGAGCTGGGTGGTAACTCCTGCTCCAGTGGACAGTGTGCTGCTGTGGGATCTGTGAACCTTGCACCCCAGCATCCCCTCTACGGTTGAGTGCCGTTCGGAATCAAGGTAGCTGTTGCAAGTCCCTCTGTTACCATGGAGAGTGACAGTTACCAGAATTTTAGGTAGAGAGCTTGGTGGGCGTCTATCTCAAGAATCATGCACTTGAGATATCAAATACTCAAGAAAGATTCTTTTAGTTGCTCTCAACACATTCTCCTATGTTGGCCTCTAGTGTTGTGAGATCATTTTAGGGTATCTGGGTCAGACTGTCAGGTTTTCTGATAAGAAGCTACACTTGATTTTCTTATCTATATATAGTATTTCAGGTTCTAGGGAATTAACATTAAACTAATTCAGAGCAGACAGCTTAAAAATATATAATAAAGTAAATAAAACAAAACCTTAGCCCCAATTTAATACAAGGACAAATAGGCATGAATGAAAGATCATGACTGATCCTGGATGTAACACTTCCCAGGACACTAAATTATAAATAAAAATTGATTTAAAAAAAGAAGTCACAATCACATGAGATAATCATTAGCAGGTGAATTGTCCTTTCTCTGAGAAAAGGGTATTTTTATCTAAATAGGTAGGGCAGACCTCTCGGTCCAGACAAGGGAGCAGAATCCACTACGTAGTGTCGTGTGGACACTGAACACTCTTGTCCTTCTTCCTTTTGTATGCAGTCTGCCTTCTCTGAGTAACAATTACTTTAGTTACATTCCAGACCTAAGGGTGCCATTGTGAAACTATTGGAGTATTTCCTAGGCTTCCTCATAAAACATTTGCAAATATCTCTTCACAGGTATCAGTTTTCAGAGGGATGCTTTCATCTTCTTCATTCTGATTTTTACCAGTTATACATCAGAGAGCGACCTTTTGAGTATGTATATGTGTGACAAGAAATACAGCTTGATTACCATCAAGAACATTCTGTAAACAAAGACCTAAATAAGAGATGTAGTTAAGAATCAGGAAGTGGATGGGATTAGAAGCAAAGTGTAAGAGTAAGTGGAGATGGCCCAGGAAGTCTGCCACAATATTTGCTGTTGTGAGAATCATCTAGTGTGCAAACTAGTATGTCTGCAGATGTCAGGCTAGATAAAAATACAAAATCAAGATGTACCTAGATTAATACAGCATCGTGCAGGATGGCCAAGAACCCATCAGGAGAAATTATGGAGAAGCAATCATATATCACCTACCAAAATAGGTGCATTTATTTGTATGAATGATGTACTGCCTAGAGGATACCTCACATGTTAGTCATAATATATTTGTATATTGATTACAAATTTATGGCAGATAATGACATTTCTTGAGGATGAGTGTCTTTTTCAAATTCATATCAAGTTAATAAGCTCGAGTGGTACCAATTGCCATTTTTGTATAGGTAGAATGCAAATGCTACTAAAGATTGTAAAGGACACCCAGTTATCTTAACCTCTGCTCAATGTTAACAACTCCACTTGTCAACAGTGGACAATATAGGGATGCCTGGGTGGCTCAGGTGGTTAAATGTCCGACTTTGGCTCAGGTCATGATCTCACATGATCTCACAGTTCGTGAGTTTGAGCCCCACATCAGGCTCTTGGCTCTCAGCACATGGCCTGCTTAGCATCATCTGTCCCTATCTCTCTGCCCCTGTCCCTTCAAAAAACAAATAGCAACAACAAAAAAGAAAGCCAGCTTGGGATGAGGACACCCTGCTGTAATGCGGCCACAATTAATATCTCGTGCCTCCTACCCCAGCTCTAAAGAAAAAAAAAGATTATGGACATGGACAATATATTATATGCTAGGCATGAAATCAGACATTTCATATTTTGTCTGCAATCAATGCAGATCACCAAGTTTTCCACCTAACTACAGTAACCAACGCTTGGTGGCTTACAATTTTGGTTAAACAGATTCTGGACCTACAATCAGATTCCTAATAGCTAAAATTTCTATTCTCATGATTAAAAAATATTTCTGTCTTAGAATCTTATTCGTAATTCTAAAGAACCCCCCAATTTCCACCTCAACCCCTGCCTCTCCCTCCCCTTGAAATAAATTGTGAGTTTTTAGTACTTCTTTGAATTACCTAAAAAGTGTGATCTGTGTGGTAGAGAGAGACCAAAGAGAGAAAGAGATCATAGGAAAGTAAGCTTTAGTAATTGAGCTTGAGATGTTGAGGAAAGAAGGCAGAGCATGACTCTATTAACAGTGCTTGAACAGCATGGCTCCTATCATCCCTATTGTGGGACCGAATAACCAATGGTTTATTTTATAATTTGAAAGCCAAACTCAAGGTGAAAGAAAACTCCTGTCTTGCCAATAATTCCAGGCTTCGAGATGCACACGTTCCCATGGGAGGCACGCAGCAGGTGTGAGAGCACGGGGCTATTGCTGTTGGCTGTTGATTACTCTCTGTGTAATTTGAAAAGCTTTCTATTCCCACAGCTTTATGCAATATATCAACAGTAATAGATTCATAATCATTATCCAGCCTACTAGAGGTTTGGCCACTGTGACAGATGTCTTCTCAGTTTCACATTGCGAGCTTTCATTTATTTACCCCTCCCTCTGAAAAAGATCTTACATAAAAATCTAGCATTAATATATCTGATATGATGTTTATATTCAATAGTGACGTTAGTTACCAATCTCTAATTTCCAGTGACCAATTAATTATTAATTAAGCATGATGAGCCAAACACGCCAGCACTGATTCAGTATAGTTTATCCTTACTAGAGTTTATGGCAAAGATTACTAGATGATGAACAATTAAACTATAAGGTATACTTTTGTTTTCAACATTTGGAATAATCTGTATGTGGGCTACATATTTAAAGGCATTGTTTTCTTTCAGAACCTCAGAGATTTTTGTCTTACTAATTTTTGTGTGTCTTAGATTTTTGTCTTAGAGATATTCCATCACTGTGGAAATGCAGAGTAATCCTCAAACATCTCCACCAGGTCCAGCAGCAACCCCAAGCAAGACAGAAAATGTTGTCCAAACCACCTAAATTGACATCTTTTTGCAAGAAAAATTGCATGCATTCTCAACACACTCTGTTTTTTCTCTTTCTTATCTCTCACCCAGTGGACTTCTGGTGAATATATAAGAAAGGAACAAATGTATTTCACTCTATTTATTGTTTAATTTCTTAACAAACTCTTGAGTTTAAGACACATATATTTATTCTAAAAATGCATAACTCTATTTGGGCTTGAAAAACTACTTTCAGGGTTCTGCTATTACTTGCATCATTGTGATTCCTTTAACTTTGAACAAAAATTATTGTTATTGTTTTTAAGTATTAACCACCTGGTTTACTTTATCTGAATTTTTAAATATTTTATACTAATTACTTCTTTTAAATAATTTTGAGAATCTTAGAAACAGTCATGAATAATAATGAGTTATATACCTTACAGAGAGAGTGAGAGAGAAAGAAAAGTGCTAGTTCTAAGCAGAAAGCAAGTCCTCTGCCCATAAACCTCTTTTGGTCTTTTTAGTTCATCGTCAGATCACCCAGAAAGCACAGGTTAAAAGCTTTAAAAAAAAAAATCTCTCTCTCAGTTGAGTCTGAATGCTTTTTGAAGAGCTTACAACATTTCTTCTCCATTTGCATGTTTTCTTGTTGTTCTGACAGTAAGTGGGAGGCCGGCGGGAAAGAACTGTGAAAAATATATGCTTGGCATGGATGAGCCTGAGATTTCCATAAACAGTTCCATTTTCTAGCATCTGAGATCAATTTCTTATAATGACATTGAATAAAAACCTGTTAATGCATCACTTGTAAGCTCTGAAGCTACTTATTCTACAAAGTGTATCTCCCATTGACTTTCATTTATCCTTTACCTCATTAGGAAGTGTATGTAGTTGTATTAAAATTAATTTACTGAATAACATTAAGAAATATTCCTAAATATTAACATTGCCTTTTTGGTTCTTCCAATCCATAAACATGAAATATCTTTCCATTTGTTTGTGTCATCTTGAATTCTTGTATCAGTGTTTTACAGTTCTCAGAGTACAGGTATTTCACCTCCTTGGTTAAGTTATTCATAAGTTTTTTTTATTATTTTTGATATAATTGTAAATGGGATTGTTTTCTTAGTTTCTCTTTCTGCTACTTCGTTATTGGTATATAGAAATGCAACAGATTTCTGTATATCAAGTTTTTTATACTGTGATTTGACTGAATTTATTTATCACTTCTAGAAGTTTTTTAGCAAAGTCTTTGGATTTTGTTAAATATACCTAGTACCCAAAGTGATCTAAAGATTTAATGCAATTCCTATCAAAATATCAACATTTTTTACAAAACTAGAAAACATAATCCTAAAATATATGGAACCACAGATGACCTGAATAGTCAAAACAATTTTGAGAAAGAAGAACAAAGCTAGAGGTATCACAATCCCAGATTTCAAGATATACTACAAAACTATAGTAATCAAAATGATATGGTACTGACACAAAATACTGACACATGGATCAGTGAAACAGAATAGAAAGTCTAGAAGTAAACTCATATAGTCAATTAATCTCTGACAAAGGAAGCAAGAATTATACAATGGGGAAAAGAGAGTCCCTTCAGTAAATGTTACTGAGAAAGCCAGATACAAGCAAAAGAATGAAACTGGACCACTTTCTTATACCATACACAAAAATAAACTAAAAATGAATTAAAGACCTAAATGTGATATCTGAAACCATAAAAACCCTGAAAGACAACATAAGGAGTAATTTATTTGATATTTAGCCATAGAAACATTTTTCTAGATGTATCTCCTGAAGCAAGGAAACAAAAGCAAAATTAACTATTGAGGTTAATAAAGCTTCGCACAGCAGAGGAAACCATCAACAAAAGTAAAAGACAACCTACTGAATGGGAGAAGACCTTTGCAAATGGCATATCCAATAAGTGGCTAATTTATCCAAAGTATATAAACAACTTATACAGCTCAACACCAAAAAAAGAAAGAATCCAATTGAAAAATGGACAGAACACATGAACAAGTATTTCTCCAAAGAACAAATAAAAATGGCCAACAGATACATGAAAAGATATTCAACATCTCTCATCATCAGAGAAATGCAATTCAAAACCACAATGAGATATCACCCCATACTTGTAAGAACAGCTAAAACCAAAAGCTCAAGACATAACAAGTGTTGCTGAGGATGTCGAGAAAAAGGAACCTTTGTGCACTGTTGGTGGGAATGCAAATGATGCAGACACTGTGGGAAACAGTATGGAGGTTCTGCAAAAAATTAAAAATAGAACAACCCTATGATCCAGTAATCACATTACTGGGTATTTATCCAAAGAATACAAAAATACTAATTCGAAGGGATATATGCACTCCTATGCTTATTGCAGCATTATTTACAACAGCCATATTATAGAAGCAGCCCATGTGTCCAACAATAGATGAATGGACATAGAAGATATGGTATGTGTGTGTGTGTATATATATATATATATGAAATATATATATATATGAAATATTATTCAGCCATAAAAAAGAATAAAACCTTGACATTTGAAACAGCATGGATGGATCTACAGAGTATAATGCTAAGCAAAATAAGCAGAGAAAGACAAATACGTGATTTCACTCATATGCGGAATTTAAGAAACAAAACAAATAACAACAAAAAAAGAGAGACGAACCAAAAAACAGACTATAGAGAACAAAAAAATGGTTACCAGAGAGGAGGTGAGTGGGGAGATAAGAGAGGTGAAGGGGATTAGGAGTATTTATTTTAATGAGCACTGAGTATTATATTGAATTGTTGAATTGCTATATAGTACACCTGAAACAAATACAACAGTGTATGTTACCTATACTGGAATTAAAATTAAAATTAATTAAAAATATGCAAAACAAACTGGCAGTTGCCAGAGGGGAGGTGGGTGAGAGGATGGATTAAATCGATAAAGGGAATTAAGAGTACACTTACCTTGATAAGCACTGAGTAATGGATAGAAATGTTGAACATTGTATTGTACACCTAAAACTAAAATAACATTGTATGTTAATTGTCCTTCAATAAAAGATAGAGAGAGAGAACAGCCTTTTTGTCTGTATCAAAGGTCCTGGGTCTAATTGAAAATCCAGTGACAGTTTTAAATTAAAAGAGTAGAAACATCCAGAGGATAGAAATGATGCAGAAAAGAATTTTCCATCAGGATATCAAAGGACATTTGCATAGTGGTTAAGGCCATGGGCTCTGGCAATAAGACCACTTGGTTGTAAATACCAGCTCTTTCATTTAAATCCCATGTGACCTTAGGCAATATACTTAATATTTCTATACATTGATTCTTTCATCTACCAAATGGGTAGAATAATAGTACCTAGAATTATTGTGAGGGTTTAGTGTGAATTTATTGAACAGTATGTACTAAGGTGCATTAGCTACTATATAAGTATTCACAGCATCTCATTAAAGTGAGACTTAATCCATTAGTGTCTGAAATTAACTTCACTTCTCAGACCTAGGGGTTGTATTTTTCCTTTGAAAGAATGCTCCAAAAATAAAACTGCAAAAAAAAACAAAAACAAAAAAAACGGAACGCATTCAAAGTTCCATCACCAAAAGCCTTCAATGGAACCTGAATGGACTTTTGTCATGGATAATGAAGAGATAAACCCCACAGCAGATTAGCTATTTCTTGGATGACCAGGGAACCCTTCTAACTGGAAGATGTAATGATTTTCCCTGGGTTTTGAGATTGTTAGAGGGGGAAGTCGGAGGACTCGGAGGATAAATTGGCACATAGGGGAAATTATTTGATAACAAATCCTTTAAAAAGATTTCCAATGGTTATGTTTTTTTCCACTGGGATTCCTAGCCAAAAAGGAGTTGGCTCTGTGATAGCATGTTTAGAAATGCGTTTAGTAAGATTTATAGTTTTACCGTGTTTGTTAAAATCTAGCCACTGCCCCCAGTGCCTGGACGGGTGGTCAGATTCTGTTCATTACCTAAAAGAAATTAATTTCGACCCACAACTTGTCAGAGTTGAAAGATTGTCAGTCTTTAGTGGGATGCCTGTAGTCCCATAATCTCCTTCTCTTTTTCCTTTTCTCCTTTTCCTTCAGAGTTCAGACTCCATCATGCTTCAGTACTTTTTGATCGAAGTTCCATCCTGAAAGGGATATATTACTACCCTCTTCAGAAAGGATCGGCTACAAAACAGACAAAATCTCATCGAATATCTCTTTTAGCAAAATCCTAGTCCTTGAGGATGATTAAAAACACAAAACAAAACAAAACTTCCCATTGCAACTGTGAAAATGCAAGCAGCATAGGCAAGAAAAAACCACGTCCTGCCACAATTTGAGGAGATTAGAAGGAGACCTTCTCGAAGATCATGCTTGACTTGATATTTCATGATTCTGTAATTACTTTCAACTATACAGAAAAATGCAGCCTCACTTCTGCTAAAGCCAGGACCCAATAAAACAAGACACAGTTTGCCCAAAAACCAGTTGATTAAAAAGGAATCAGTATGCCAGTGAATTTTAAGGAAACTCTTGAGTGTCCTAAGTTTAAATAATAAAGGAATAGTGGTTAAAAAAAAAAAAAAACAGTGGGAAAGAAAATAAAGACTGACTAAACACAACCTGCTCAAAAGTGCCAGTAACTAACTTTGCTATATTTTAATGTAATTTCTATGTTTTACATGCTTTAGGTATGCTGTTTGGCACTATTTGTTTTTTCTCTAAATTGTATGTCAGTGATATAAAAAAAGGAAAGAAGCCTCTTTAGTTTTTTTCCATTTTAAATTAAATAATTCAATGTAATGCTTCAAAAAGTGAAATCTAATCTCACATGACCTCTAAGGTCTTTTTGATCTCTGCTCTTCAAGATGCTAGGAGTCTATGACATGCTAAACACGCAACCCAAATCTGCCATGACCAAGTCGATTTCAGATTTCCATTGTTACCAAGCTTGTGGACTAGATGGATACGGACTGTGTAGAGTGCTTTATAATTTATCTGGTTGTCTTTCTGTGCTTAATCCATCTGTGGGAGTGACAGCTTGACATAATCAGTAGCTTCAAATAAGTAATTCCACTCACTATCAGTTTTTAATTTTATTTCCTCATTCCTTTATTGATGCAGTAAAATGCTGGTTAATCTGCAGAGCCCAGGCAAGCCTGGTGTTGTCAGTATTAATTTCACACTACTGCATCTTCAAGTTTGGTCTTATACAGTAATTAAAGGAAATCATTATAAAGTTGAAATTAAGCTGGATGTATAATCTTTGGTTTTAGTTTGCACGAGACCAATAGATGATTCATAGCAGTCTTTATTATTTACTTCACATAGCCAAGATTTTCCTTCTCTGGTAGAATATCTAGTCAGGGGTATTTCTTTGTCAATGTCGCTTTTATTTTATAGTGTGCAACCTTCCCCAAAATACCTATCCATTAGGCAGATAGAAGTTATTCTTTTAACTCTGCTAAGATTTAAATTTTCTAAGAGCAGTGGTCCTCAAAGTATGGTACCCAGAGGAGCAGCATTGAAATCCCATGTGTCTTAGTCTGTTCAGGCTGCTATAACAGAATACCATAGACTGGTGGCTTATCAACAACAGAAAGTTTATGTATCTGGTAGCAGAAGACTGAGATCAGGGTGCTAGGTAATGGGACAAAATGATCAGTTGAGGACCCTCTTCCAGCTTGCAGACTAATGATCTCGTTGCATTCTCCCAAGGTGGAAAGAGGGCTGGGGAACTCTCTGGGGTCTTTTTAACAGGGGCACTAGTCCCACTCATGAGGGCCCCACCCTGTGACTTAATTACCTCCCATAGGTTCCACTTCCTCATACCATCACTTTACGATAGTAACGTCTGAATTTTAGGGGGGCATACAAGCATTCAGTCCATAAACACAAGGTCTTGCTAAAATGTAAATTCTATCAAACCAGAAACTCTGGAGAAGGGACCGACAATCTGTTTTAACAAGCCTTCTAAGTGATTCTAATGTATGCTAAAATTTGAGAACCACTGAGTTTGACTGTTTATTTATTTACTTATCTAGAGTTAGATTTTTAAAAGAATTTCACTCACTATACCTACTTTACCATCATGACAGCCTATGGAGTAACCTCATTAATCCCACTTTATAAATGAAGGAAGAGGGGGTTAGAAAACTTCAAGGGGATGCTTAAATTCACAGAACTGGTAAATTGTAAGGCTTGGATTTAAACCTGAAATTTCATAATGTTTCCCCCTACATTTATGATTTCAAAAATAACTCAAAGGAAATATCATGTGGATACCCAGTAAATAAACTAGATAACATCAGATAATTATTTTATTGAAATGAAGCTATATGAGAGTATGATTTCCACAAAATGACATCCACTTACTCCACATCCCTTTTTTGCATACACACACACCATCACCTCTTCACATAGTGGACACTCACCCGTCTCTTGGTAGATTCTTCAAACAATAATACACGGTCTCCATTTTAGATTCTGCCCTTATTGGTAAATGCCTTGAATATCATGCGAAATACTTTGAACTTTAATGTTACAAATCGGCGAGTCTGCCCTTCAGGGCCATGGATGGATACTGTGTTGTGGAGGAACAACTTGAATTTTGCAAGAGGTCCACCCATCTAGAAGCATGGGAAGCAGTTACTTTAGTCAGGATGAATATTGCTTTTAAATATGTAATGCAAATATCCAGATGCCTAGGGATTAATAAAATATCAATTTATCTGAGGGTACACTAAATTCAGAGTAATATTATGTCATCATGGATTTTCTCAAGCAACAGATACCGAATATTCAAGTGCCAGCACATAGGCATTGGCAGAGTTTATTGACATTCAAAGGGAAATGTGGACTCAAAGTTTGGTAATTCTTGCTGTTTAAGCTTCTTGGTCTATACCTCCTGTCTTCATTCAAATTCAGGGCTTAATTTGCCTTGACTATCAAAATATCTTGGGTGACCATATAATTTATCATCTAAACTAGGATACTTTTGAGAGTGAAAAAGGGCACTATTAATAATTCCACTGGGATAATTGCCATAACCCAGGGCAGCCCTAAGCAAATAGAAAAGTATGGTCATCCCAGCAAAAACCACTTCCTTCCCACCCCTGGCCTCTCTCTTTTGCTCTCCAATGTACATACAGTTTGCATGGTTAATACATAATCCTGGTCATGTCACGCCCTTGCTCAAAGGTCTCCTCATTTCCTGACACAAGAAAGTATGTTATTTATGTTGACATTTAAGATCCTACAGGATGTCAGGATTTTTATTTTAGTCACTTTCTCTAGTCCAGACTGGTCACATAATTTTTAAGGGCCAGTGAAAAACGGAAATGTAGGATCCCTTGTCCAAAACTAAGGACAGATTTCAAAATGGTGACCACAAGGTAATAAGCCCAGGGGAGGGCCCTGGGTAGCTGTACAGGCCAGATGACCAGGGAATCTGGGCTGGCCTCCACCCAAACCAGCCCATACTCCAGCATCTCACACATTGGGCACTCTCTCCCTTTCTCAGATCCTCCTTGGAATGCCTCATTCCTCGTTTCTGTCCTTTGAAACTCAATTGGGACTTTAAAGTCTGGCTTGGAAACTATTTCTTCCCTCATAAAGTCTATCTTAATTCCATTCATTTCTTCTTCCTTAAAACCCTCACTTCTGTTTTATCTGCCTACTTCTCTTGGATCATATCGTATTACTTAATCATCTTCTTCTATTACCTTAATCATCCACACCACCTAATTTCCAATTCAGTTTAGTTATAAAAACATAATAAGAATTGAAGAATGTTTGCTCAATGAATGCATTGGTAAATTTTTAAATTTCACTTCATTTCCGAATATGCAGAATATTATTTGTTTTCTGACAATAATGCCAGTTTCATTACACATTTTTTAATATTGCCCAAGTATATTGGTTTATCTTCATTTGGATGAAATTCTTCAATTTCTACTTCAATATATACATATACTCCCTAAAATTTCCTTTCTTCTTGTACAGTATGGAAAAGGAAAATGCTAGTCACTAGGGACATATCAAGTGCCAAATAATGTAATAGAAACATTTACAAAATATATCTAATTTAGTACTTGCAACACCCATGTGTTAATATACCCAGATTACAAATGGAAAAAAAAATAAAATAAAAGAGCCAAGGAGGTAAAGTCACCTGCCCAAAACCACATGGCCAATGAGAGAGTCAGGAGTTAAAACAATGTCTGCTGGTCTCTGTCTGTGCTTCCCACCAGACAACATAAGAATAGCTCATCAAGTGATAGGTGGTGACAATCTGTCAATTTAACATTCAATTCACACAAAGATGGCAACAAACTGTTCAAGTCTATGACTGGGCATTTTCACAGTGGCATCCACCTGGCTGAATCTTTTCCCTATGTTTCAGGCAAGGAGATGAACCATCTTCAGGATATGGTCAGTTCTGAGGCCACTCTAGGTAATTAGGTGGCCTGGCAGCATGTCTAAGGTTATCCTGATCTCCTTTCCCTTGTGAATATGACCAGATACGTTACAACTTTATGCTGCCGCTAGTAATGTTCTGCAGCCTGTAAATATTTGTTGGCTGAAAGTGAGCAAATGGATACATTATAAAACTCGTGAATTCCCACATTTGACTTTAACGGGAAACATCTGTCAACCATTCCAGATGGAAATAAACATGCAGGGTCCTACAAGGGTCCACGGAACCCCTCCACAACCCAAGGCCAGCCTCCCTTAGGCAAGATGGTTTGTTTTCAGAGATCTCAAATCTTGACTGCAACACATCTTTAGTTGTTGAATCCTTAGTGATGTTAAAGATCTTGCTTTTGTACTGAATTCAGAATTTTGATTATGAGTAACCCCAAGAATTGCCCTCAGAATCAACACATTTCATTTGCATTTAACACTTAGGAAATAGCTGATGCTCAAGAGAAAAAAATTCATGGTTATGAGAAGATCACTTTAGAGCAATTACTCTGGGTGGAAGTGAGGGTCTAAGGTCCCTAGGAAGTGGGAACAGGTGAGAACAATCAGAGAAAGGGTTATGTTTAACTGACTAATTAGAAACCTCGGTCTCTAAAATAAGGAGGCCCTTGTAAGCTCAACAGTACCCCTGAGGTGGGTCAGGTTTTTAACCCATACTTCAGAGACTGTCTGCCCACATTTTCTCTTCAGATCCCGTGTTATATGTTATCTCTTCAATTTTCACTTCACTTCTGAGGAATATCACAGAGACAGAAGAGTTGGTGAAACTATTTCCCTTCCAACATTAGTATTGATCTATTCTTTGAGATTCAGCTCTAAAGTCAAATTTCTCTGAAGTTTCCCTCAGTTCCCAAAGAAGAAGATGCAACATGTAATAGTAGAAAAGATGACAGAGTTTGGATCCAGTTCAAATGCTGATTCTTTGATCTACCTGCTGGTGACCCTGCGCACATTAACTTACCTTCTCTGAGCCTCAGAAAGCTTGGATGATGATCCTTACCCAAACAGATTTTTATCTGATGGTACCTGGTTAATAATTGTTGGCTCTTTCTCCTCACCATATCCCCCCACTGTAACCAGTACCATCATTAACTTATTTTAGGGTTTGAATGCATATGGCTTGTTTTTTCTTCTATGATGCAAACTGCCTTTTAAGAAAGGGAGATGTGCATCCTTGTAGACTTTGTATGTTTTACAACATGTGTTCAGTGCATGACCTTTCCAAGGAATTAAATTAATTTCATTCACGGAAAAGGAGTAAACTTTGCTTCAGAATGCAAAGCAAATAATCATGAATATATACATTTATCCAAAGAAGATATACGAATGGCCAACAGTTATATAAGAAGATGTTCAACATCACTTATCATCAGGGAAATGCGTATCAAAGGCATAATGAGGTCACCTGTTAGAATGACTATTAGAAATAAAAAACAAAAAGAAAAGAGAAGAGACAAGGAAAGGAAGCAAAATAACAAGTGTTGGATGTGGAAACTTTGCAACCCTTGTGTACCATTTGGGAGAACATAAAATGGTGAAGCTACTCTGGAAATACGGAGGTTCCTTAAAAGTTAAAGATAGAGTTACCATATGATCCAGCAGTCCCACTTCTGGGTATTTATCCAAAAGAAGTGGGAATAAGATCTTCAAGAGATATTTGCACTTTGACATTCATTTCAGCATTCTAGACAATAGCCAAGAAATGGAGACAATCTGAATATCCATTGACAGATGAATGGATAAAGAAAATATAGTATATATATATACACTGGAGTATTAGCCAGCCTTTTCAAAGAAAGAAATTCTGTCATATGCTAGAACACTGATGAATCTCGAGAACATTATGTTAAGTGAAATAAGCTAGTTACAGAAGGACAAATACTATGATTCCATTCACTCGAGATATCTAAAGGAATCAAACTCATAGATGCAGAAAGTAGATCGATGGTTGCAGGGGCCAGGAGAGGGGAAATGGCGAGTTGCTTTTCAAATGGGTATAGATTCTCAGTCATGCAAGATGAAAAATTCTAGAGATGTGCTGTACAACAATGTGCATATAGTTAACACTACTGTACTGTACACTTAAAAAATTGATAAAAAGGTAGATTTCATGTTATGTGTTTTTACTACACATGAAATTATTGCTATTATTAATAATGAATACTAGTCCTGTATTGCTCGCAAACTTCTTATATTTAGTACTTTCTTAAAAAAAACTTTTAAGAATGGAAATATTTTTAGTGCCTTGTATTTTAGTACTCTGGGGTTAAAGAAAGTCAAAATGTAGTATTTTCTGACCAGCAATACCCTCTAAACAGTGGTTCTTGACCTGAGTTTCCTGATAGCTAAACCAAGGGGTCAAATCATATATAATTGAACAGTTAAGACTTCAAGCTAAAACGGCAAATCTCAATCTCATCTCTTACTAGCTTTTTACTTTGAGCAAATTACCTGGGCTTTGGGCACCTTTATTTACTCAGATATAAGATGTAAGTAACAGGACACTGGTTGGCTCAGTCAGTTAAGCATCCAGCTCTTGATTTCGTCTCAGGTCCTGATCTCACAGTGCGTGAGTTCAAGCCCCGCATCAGGCTTCAAGCTGACGGTGCAGAGCTTGCTTGGGATTCCCCTTTGCTCTGGCCCTCCCCTGCTCTCTTTCTCTCTCAAAATAAATAAATAAACTTAAATTTTTTAAAATAACATTTAAAAGATAAATGAATAAAATGTAGGTAACAATAATGCTTCTCTCATAGTATTATTAGAAGGTTTCAATTAGATAATATATCTAAAGCACCTAGCTCAGTCAATATAATACTATTAATTGGAACTCAGAATAGGTAAAGAGCTCAGATTACACATGAGGATGTGTGTGAGTTTGTTTGTGCACTTAATTATCTTGTTTTATTCAGGTTGACACTGTGAAAGCATGACCCTCATATTTCTGTCCATGATATATTTATTTTGTCAAATTCATTTTTTTTTCAAAATGGGTCACTTTAGCGTTTTCATCTACAAATTGTGAACTCTTTTAAGACAGATTACATGCTCTGTTCTGATCTCCTTTCCTTATCCCAAATCTAACAGTATAGCTGGTCTACTGTAGGCTTTCAGTAACATTTTTTGAATGAATGTTTAATGTATAAATTTAATTTTTAAGGTTTTTTTAGTTTATTTATTTATTTTGAAAGAGACAGAGACTGTGAGTGGGGAAGAGGGCAGAGAGAGAGGAGAAAGAGAGAATCCCAAGCAAGATCTGTGCTGGCAGCGCAGAGCCTGATGTGGGCTCGAACTCATGAAGCCACAAGATCATGACCTGAGCGGAAACCAGGAGTCAGACACTAACCAACTGAGCCACACAGGGCCCCTATAAATTTAATTTTTATAAGAAAAGTGCTGTAATTATTTCATCAGAAGAGAACAGAACTTGCTTGTTTCTTCTCCAAGCATTTCAAATGCAGAATACTTAAAGGAATATTTATGTAAGCATTTGCCTTCTAAGAGAGCTATTGATGAAAGTTTCTATTTTATAGAACTATACAGTCAGAAGGATTATAGGGGCGTGAAAGATCATTCATTATAATTTATAGGTTTATAAGATAGGAAATTGAAACCCAAATTGACCTAGAGAATTGGCTATCAAGGACTTGGGGCAGGGTCTTCTGGTGTCTATACCTGGCTGCTTCAACTAAGATCTCTGGCTTCACTATAGCCAAGACCATAGCTAATAGAACAGCTGTCAGTGGACCTCAGAGTACTTCTGTCTCTGGGGAAATATGTTAGTGTTTACTCCACTGTACCCTCTTAAAGTTTCTTCCCTCCTCTCCTTTCAATCTCTCTCTCTCTCTCTCTCACACACACACACACACACACACACACACACACACACACACACACACACACTTTTTTACATACTCAGCCAAGGAACATTTGCAAAGTCCTTTTGACCACCAGGGGGCCTTCATGAGGACCGACAAGCCTGGGACAAAGTCCTAAAATTTCCCCCTCATTCTGTCAAGGAAACAATTGTATGGATTGCTAGAATACAAAAAATATCACCTTTCAGAAACCAGAAGCTTTCCTTAAATGACAGTACTATAGCTGTGTAAAGTCATTCTGTCAGTAAAATATAGTTTAGCATAAAAATATAGATTCAATACATTTTCATTCTCCTTGAATTCACATTGTCATTTTCCTTCACAGTGAGTGGATCATTTATAATTTTAAGGAATTATTATTTTTTGCATTTGCATGATTTATAAGGTATATAAGTGATTAATACAGTAGTATATATATACAATTTATCATTATATGTTTATACATACATTAGAATGGGAGTTATTAATTTTTGATGAGATAAATGGTATTGTGGATTTCCTTTAAAGTCTTATTAGCCTTTAGAAGTATATTTTAACTATTTGTTGTTGAAAATGAAATAGTGTCCAAGATTTGCTTCAAAATATTTCAAAGGCAGAAGTATATGGGAAAATAGATTAAAGAAACATGGCCATGTGCAAACAATGCAATGATCCAAGCAATGCAAAATATTTTACATATTACATGTATATCTACGTAATATAACCTTAAATGATATGGGTAGATGGATAGAGAGTAATGAAAAGCTTATGACAAACCTCAACCATAAATAAAAGCAAGATTTTTAAGATAGGATTACAGATAATTTTTATCTTCTTTGACTTTTTCCTGCATTTTACATAACAAATCTGTATAAGTAACATAATCAAGAAGACACTGTAAACACAAAGTGTTCAAAAATTACAAGTATTTGGAAACATGAACATTGTGTAAAGATGATATATACACATAGCTCCATCTACTTCCCTCTAGTATGTTGTAGAATGTGGTCATGTCAAGCCACTGCTGGAATTTAGCAAAGGGTTACATGTTTTATATGCAGACTACAGGCAGATTCCTTCTTTCCCCCAAGAGTGTTTATGACTTAAGAACTTCCTAGAATAGTAGTCTTCAATCAAGGAAGATCACTTTCACCCAGGAGATATTTGGCCATGTTTGGCAATATTTGTAGTTGTTACAACTGACATCTAGTGGGCAGAGAGCAGGGATGCTGCAAAATATCCTATAGAGGACAGTGCCCCTCCAACACAGAATTATGTAGCCCAAATTATCAATAGCTTCCAAATTGAGAAACCCTGTCTTACAGTCATATTAATTCAGACCCAGTAAAAGTCTTAATTCCATATAATACTTTCACATTTAAGATCAGAAAGCTAAAAGTAATTCATTTTTCCCTCAATAAGTATAAAGTAGAATATTATCTGCTAGTGAATCAGACCTGATTTTCTTTACAAAATCCTGTAAAGAATAACTCATGGTTAAGTAACATCTCTCCCGATATTTATATTTTGCAGTATCTAGAGTCTTCAGCTAAGAAGATTCTTAAGTCAAAAATACTAGCATAGTTAGTTTGGGCCTTTCCTTTGTGCAAAGTAAGTGCTCAGCAAATTTGTTGACTCTAATCCAGACCATAGTCATTACAGTAAGCAGCTTGGTCTTTGCTTCAGAACTTGGCTCAAACTTCATTGCCCCAATTGGACCTGCTGAAAGGGGTTTTGTTGGGAAGAGTTATGAATGACTCTAGCCAGTTATAAATATGAGAGATCAATTGAGAGACCAATTTTTCAGCAGTTTTAAATTGAACTCTCTCAGTACCTTTGAGATAACACAGAGCTTTTATAGAGTTACATGGTGGACTGAAAGCAACAAGGCTAGCCAACTTACTGTACTTAGTGTTAGAGAAATAAGGTTTCCAAACCTCAGTAATACCAACGTAATGGCGTAACAAGAACCAACAGTCAGCCAATATATTAATGATTTATGCATGCATTTTAAATAGTTCCTTACACAGAAAATCAAGCCCCAAACAATCCTCATAGATTCATGAATCTGAGCATGGAGTTTCAATGGTGGGCAACATCACAAAAATAGAGGTGATCAAGCATGATAGGCTTCCAATTGGAGAACACATCATCACCTGTATATCTTCCCTTCCAAAGAAAAGAAATTGAGTCTAATCAAATCTCTATCAAACTACTGATTTACCCAAAATCCAGACAGTGAGAATTTCTATGGATCAAATGACCCGTGTTTAAGAAACATTTTTAAAAAAATAATAAAGATAGGGGAAGATGGTTTAGATGAAAAAGACTTAAATAGCACATTAATAAAAATGCAGGCAAAATACAGTGCCTAAGAATGCATATTTGGGTGGAAAACTGTGAAAGAATTTAAGAAAGTTATTAAAATATAGGGCAGAGGTTTCTCTTAGGTAAAAAGAAGAGCGCTTGATTCATGCAGGACACCTGGTGTATCACTTGAGTAACTTTCAAATATCTGTCTCTTAATCTGAGCGATAGATGCATCGTGAAAAGCTATCTCTGCATGTGCTGTATGCAATTTCCTGTATATTTTATGATAAATATTTTATTAAAATTTTATTTTATAGTGAATAATTATTTTATAAAAGCAAACCACTCGTAGTCTAACATTTGCCCAAATAACTGAGGTTATCTCACACACAGAATTGAGGAATGACATACAACAATCATGTGTAGTGGTCATGATATGTAAGGTAGGCATTGTCTACTCGGATGACACCTTGCAAATAGAATTTGAGATAAATGTTATTAAGCTATACTTTCAACACACATTCTTTGCCTCACATTCACAGTCTCTTACCACTTTAACTGACACAAGCTGGGAGAAAAAATGACTTTTTAATATAAAAGGTAGGTGTTCCCATAATTGTAGTACTTAATCACTATTTCTATGACAGTTTACTACCATTGGAAACTCATATCTCCAATCCATCATGTGTAATGATAAGTGCTGCATGTTTAGCAAAATTACATTAGCATTTCATTAAATATACACAGTAAAATTGGTGACATTTCAAAGGCCCTAATGACTTGTCATTTACTGGAACTGTTTAGGTCAGTAACTGTGATGGCATTGCCTGTTTTTAGCCAAGTCTCAATTACCCAGCAGTAGATGGTCCACAAGACATTGCATTATAATTCACATCAACAGTCATTGCTTCTTGGCTACAGATGTGAGTCCACAGAGATGCTTTAGAAAGCATTTGCTCCAGTGCCCAATTACACAATAAGGAAACTAAGACTCGGCCAGATTAAATAACTTGTCCAAGGTCAATCATGTGATAAATGCTGAAAAGGTGAGACTAGAATCCAGGTTTGCTTGATGCTGGAACCAGCATTCCCACCACCAGAAACTTTGGAATAATTTCCACACTGTGCTCTTTTTCAGATTTTTCAGGATTTAATCTGTTCGGTGATGTTTACACCACACATGTTACTTGTGACCCGGAAATACTACCACTACCACTACCATCATGTAGGGGAGAACTGTACCTCAGTGGAAAAATATACACGTGCCTCTTCATTAAAAATTTTGATTCCATGGAGGCTGTTTTATTATTCTATAAGCTGTAGATAACATGACAACATAAAAAGATCTCATCTATAGACATGTAAGCTCTAGTCAGCAGGCATTCAGTTATTCTCCCTCCTCCGCTGAGGAAGAGGCCAGTTTTGGCCCCCTTTGCACATTCATTTTTATATTTCTAATTAGTTAGTGTATATAGGGTGTCTGGTGGCTCAGTCAGTTAAGCACCCACCTCTTGGTTTCCACTCCATGCTGGACAATGAGTCTGATTAAGATTCTCTCTCTCCTCCCTCTATGCCTCTCCCCCATTTGAGCATTCTCTCTCTCTCTCTCTCAAAATAAAAAAATTAAAATAAATAAAATAAAAATAAATGTGTATATTCTTTGGGTTCCCTTTTGAACTGGTTATATCATATGCTTGGTTTCCTCCCTGATTAATAAATTAAATAAAATTTACCATATGTTCCAAGGGAACCTGGGGGGCTTAGTTGGTCAAGTGTCCAACTCTTGATTTTGGCTTAGGTCATGATCTCATGACTTGTGAGATTGGGCCTTACGTTGGATTCAGAGCTGACAGCACAGAGCCTACTTGGCATTTTCTCTCACCTTCTCTCCCTGCCCCTCCCCTCTGTGTACACTCTTTCAAAATAAATAAATAAACATTTTTTTTTAATTTGACACATGTTCCTTTTTTATCTCTATAAAAGTCTTGATTTGCCTATTTTTCAAAAATTACCTTTCAAACTGTTACAACTATTATTATTACTGTTGTAATTTCTACTATGATAGATATTGATACTACTTAATTAACTAGAGACTTTATGCTAGCAGAAGTTCACCATATTGTTTAAATCAAACTAATAATTTATTTGCTCATGTAATATTCACAAAAATTATAAGAGGTAGATAATATGATTATTAACCCATTTTATGAAGAAAGAATGTGAGGCACAGAGAGGTTAATTCACCTGCATATGGTAACATAGTGGGTGTCTTCCCAAGATTTTGATATCCAGTTGCATCTAACGTCACAACTTTTAGTTTTTAGTTGCTTTTAGTTGCAATACTATACTGACTGTCAACATAACACCACTTAAGCAAAATTATTCCCTCCACTGGAGAATGGAAGCAGAAATATCAACAGTCTATAAAGAAGTTGGACAACTCAAGTTAAGCTGAGGTTTGTACCAGTTTATCATATGACTGTCTTCAAATCTAGACTGAAATATGGGAGTGCCTAGGTAGTTCAGTTGGTTGAGCATCAGACTCTTGATTTCAATTCAGGTCATGATCCCTGGATCCTGGAATTGAGCCTCACATCAAGCCCCATGTCAAGTTCCGCACTAAGCATAGAGCCTGCTTGGGATCTCTCTCTCTCTCCCTTCTTCTTCCTCCTCTTCTTCTCTCATTCTCTCTCTCCCCCCCTCCCTCTCTCTCTCTCTCTCTCTCTTTCTCTCAATCTCTCTGTCAAGAAAAAAAACCAACTAGACTGAAATCTGAATCTGAATCTGAATCTGGGTAGAGATGAGGAGGAAATCACCACAAAGTCAAGACAATAAAGTTGAATCTATTTGACCCTTCTAAGTTTATTATTAAATAAAAACTAGTTTAAATACCTAAGGTAACACAACTGTAAATAATGAGGTGCAAATATGCAAGAAAAGTTATTCTCCACACGGCAGTAGAAAAAATGTGTTAGAATTTTGCTATCAGAGGCCATGTATTTCCTGATTTCCTACATTGTTATTTAAAATGATGATTAAACAATATCACCAAGTAACTGCACTATCTAGTTATATACAAATGCACCTTTGTTTCTCCAACATAGACACTTTCAAGAGGTTATCTCTAAATATTTTCATTCAATAAAATAATATGTAGCGTTCTGATAATCATTTGTCCTTATCACTTTTCTACATCATCCGTCTTTAGGTTTTTCATCTGTGCACTTCTGAATCTTACCAATCTCTCCATCTTCTAGATTTCTAGGACATTCTTTTGTATTTTTCTTTTGAAACCAATCACATTCCACTTTATTTATTATCTGGGTTGTTTTCTCCTGAATTTTTGCCTGCAGGGGCACTAACAAGGGGGCTGTACAGTGACATGGTAGCTTTAAATGCAGTGGATCCTTTGTGTGTCCACTGATGGAAACATTCCACCATTGAGAATTTGAACTTCTAAACCAACAGAAACTAAGGTTCAGGTGATGAGAAATATGAATCTGCAAGTGAGTTGGTCATTAAGAATGATGATGAGAGATTAATGATACTTCCACCCATCAGTTCCCAGACTCATGTGTTTTAGCTATTGGGTCAACATATATCAGTCCCAGGTTCAACCTACATTCTGTAAGGTGTTGTCCCTGAGCACCACTGTAGAATTTTCCATATCTATCTTCTCAATCTCATGTTCCATTGTTTATCAAGTGCAATGCATTTTGTCTCCTGAGTTTTCTCGATGGTGCTATTGCCTTACTTCAAGCCTTTATTATCTACTTGGATTTCGTAATGCATTCTAACTAGTCCTTTTCCTTCTTGTCTTTCATACACTTTCAATGGTGCCAATAAGGATGATCCAAATGAAATCCGCCCCCCCAAACTATTTCTAGATCTACATTTGGACCTGCTTCCAATTCCTGTTGACTTTTTACTACATTACTCATTATTCCACCCACAGCTTCAGCTGGCTCTTCAAATTTGACCACAAGCATTGATTTCTGGCTATCTTGGTTGCATTATCTTACTGTTTCAAATTCTCCCTCTGGCTACACTGCCTTAGGCTATCCTGGTCTGGTCTAGACCCGGACAAAGAACACTAAATCCAGACTGGACAGTTCTCCTGCCAAGTGTGTCCTGGTCCACCAAGAAGGATTGGGACACTTCTTACCACTGACCTGGCTAAGTTACTTATGCCATGGATGCTTTGTACATGCCATTCCCTTGTCTAAATGTCCTCTTCTGCTTTCTACTGGTAAGATCACTATTCATATATTGTTTTCTCTAATATGCTTCTCTTAGGAATAATGAAAATATTCAGGTCTTCCTATAATCCTTGACACGTATTAGTAATCTAATACTTTGTCACATTAATAATAATAATATAACACAGTAATAACACTATGGCACCAGATTTATTAAGTGCCTTTTACATGCTGGTCTCTGTGTTAATATCATTGGTCTATGCAAATCAGTCAAACCCCAAACCGTGGGTTTCTTAAGGAAAGAAATGTCATTCAATGTCTAAGATATACTCCATTTCAAGCCTTGATGATTGGTGTTTATAAATGATTACTGAACTAAATTGAATTGTTTGAGATATACTAAGTTTACCACCTTTCCTTCTACATGGTTAACAAAACAATAATTCTTTTATATTAAGTCACTTAACACTGAAATTGCAAACTTAATTCTTGCCTGAAATTCATTCTCCCAAACAACTGGCTTCAGTCTTGTGTAACAATTGCATTTACTCTGGTTGTAGTTTTTTCTCTCAACAATAACAGCTTCCAGGGCAACAGAAAGAACCCCGAAACTTGTTATTCCAGTAGGGATTGGTGAAGGTGAGGGCCAAAGAGAGCAGGCCAAAGCCCCCTCATGGAGGCTCAAGGAGTGTTTCCTGTACTTTGTTATGTATGCCAGAGCCTCTGCTTAACTGAGTCGAGGATTAAAGTATTGAACAAGCAAAGAATTGCTCAACTCCCTGGAGAGGTGGGTCTCATTCAGTGTTTGACAGGTAGCTCTTTCATTTGATTGCAATCTGTACTTGGAAAATCTCTGTATGTTCTGTGTGCAGTCTTTGCTGCTTACCAAAGTTGATAACATTTAGTAGTCTGCTCATGGGAGATGGAGAGTCTGCCTTGTCTCCAGGCATTGAAGCCTGAAACAAATTAAGTTTCCATCTCTCCTCTGGCTGTTTGAGTCTGGACAATCTCTAAAACAGTCTAGTAAGCAAGCATACAAGACTGTACTTGAATTGCAACCCTATTTATAATCTAAAGCTAAGGACTTATGAACCACACACCAGGTTGGAGCATGTTAGATCTACAGCAAAACATCAAAGATTTGCAAGTGAGACATACGGGTAGGGCAAGGCAGTGCTGTTGAGTTAAAATGGATGCATTTTTCAACGTGTTTCAATGTGAAAAGGGGTTCAGAAAAGCTGCAGGGCACTCAGAAAGGGATCTGTTTCACAGCAGAATGGCAGTGGGCCTATGTAAATTAAAGGTCTAAGCCAATGTAGAAAGCATGTTTTCAGCAAGTAAATAATGCCATTTAAGGAGACTGATTGCTAAAGCAGCCTCACCACCTAATGGGAGCCAAGTCATTCATTCAACAAATATTTACTTCTGGTCTTGGAGCTGACACAGCAATATATGCTGTACCATGGTGAGCAACAACCCCACTCTGGGGTTCCACTAGTTTTATAATGAAAAATAAAATAAAATAGAGATTTTTTAAAATCCTATAATTTGTAATAAAGGCCTGAAGGAAACAAAAATATGCTGTTCTGTTTCTAGTGATATAGTTACTTGGGCAAAGTATGTACAGATATTTTTATTCCCCAAAACACACACACACACACACGCGCACACACACACACACACACACTAATCTTTGAGACTCTTCCCTTGAGCTCTGTTCCAACTGTAAATTTTTATTGCCCTCATCTTTCTCACTATTCAAGATGGTAGACTGGAGGACCTGAATTATATTTAAGAAGGACACCACTACCTATTGAAATATGGCTTTAAGCTTTAGTTTAGAAGCTTCAATTGTCTAGATCAAGATGATCTAAATTACATAAGGTGAATAACTGACAAGTTCTTCCATTTCATGCGGTCCAGGTAGCCGCACATCCTGATTGCTTAATATTGGTAATAATTACAATGTCACCTTCATGCAGGGTGTGGTAATTCTGTTAACAGGCTGAAAGAAAAATATACAGAAAAGAAAAGAATTACAGTGGAGCTAACATTAAGTTATAAGTAATAAAATCAGGGGCGCCCGGATGGCTTAGTCGGTTAAGCGTCCGACTTTCGCTCAGGTCATGATCTCGCGGTTCGTGGGTTCGAGCCCCGCGTCGGGCTCTGTGCTGACTGCCAGCTCAGAGCCTGGAGCCTGTTTCAGAGTCTGTCACTCCCTCTCTCTCCGACCCTCCCCTCTCATGCTGTCTCTCTCTCTCCTCGAAATAAATAAATAAAACATTTAAAAAAAAATAAGTAATAAAATCATCATTAAAAGATACAAACCTAACATTACCACGTGGCAGAACCAACCTCTGTTGACAGAACGATCCATATGTTATGTTCATGAAATGTCATCTCTCAGAGTGGACATTCCTGTCTTCTGATCCAAAACAAAATCCTAATAAAATCAGGATTTAGAAGAGTCAAGAGCCTAGATGCTTGCCATGCATTCTGTGACTGGTTAATGATATTAGGTTATAAATCCTCCAAACAAAAATATCCATTCAAATGCCATTTTCATATCTCATAAACAAATACAATTAGATGCACTGTACCTTTCGCTTCTTCAGCTGAAGATATTTTTAAATTAACAGTATTTTTTTTCCTTTGTTGCCTTGCTTGGCTTTTAAATGAACTTGCAGGAAACAGATATGAATTAATTCATGGGTCATAACACATGATCAACACTGATGCGTTCATGACCCTCTTTTATGTTTTTTTAGTTATTTATTCATTTATCTCAATAACTAATAAGCATCTGTGATCCCAAAATCCAGGCCAAGAACTAGAACACGGACAAGTGTTTACACGTATCTCTGCACTCGTCCCATCCTGTCTTCCTGCCTACAGTTTGAACCCAAGTTTGTTCTTTTTTTTTTTGTATTTTATTCCCCTGTTTTTCAACAATAGTCTTATTACATACAGCATATGCTTCAGCATATATAATTGTGTTTTATATTGGGCTGTTTTTCACTTTTTTAAAAGAAGTTATATACAAAGTTATGTTAGATACAACTTCTAAGGTTTGCTTTTTACCCAAAACTAGGTATGATTCATCCATGCTTTATGTTGTGGTTCATTCATTTTCACTACTGTGTGATGTCACAATATTAATGATTTCATTTTATCTATTCTCCTTTTGGTGGCTATTTGCATTTTACACAGCATTCTTATACATGTCACTTTGTGCACATAAGCAAGTAGGCCACTTGAATTTTTATCGAGGGAAGAAACTGATAGGTCACAGGATATGTGAATATTCTCTTTCACGTTACAATGCCAAATCGTTTTCCAAACTGATTACGAAACAATCGAGGAGAATAAAATAGTACAACTGCTTGGATCTACATCAGACTTCATTGATCCATATCTCACCAACTATTGATATTATCAAAGTTTTGTTTCAATCAAATGGATGTAAAATGACATTTCCTTGTAGTCATGATTTATAGTAATCTGACTACTAATTAAGTTAACTAATTCTTCATGTGCTTGTTGTCTAATGGCTTTCCAATAGGTTTGTTAGCCAGTCACACTAAGCAGCCTAATAGGGAGTAATTTATTCTGGATAGGAAAGTGTTTCTAGCCCGACATTCTCTAACTTAGTTTCTAGAATATTAGCTTTTTCATAATCGATAGATTTACAGGCATTCTATCCATATTGTTTGACCTGTGTGGCTGATCTATTTGCCTCTGCTGTGCACTTATAGTTTTGCCATCTAATAACCCCCCAAAATTCCAGAATGAAAGCTGGTGAATCTCAAAGACAAAGGATGCTTTCTAAACATTGCTCATCTTTTTGTTTATATATGGAAATTAGTTCCAGCTTGTTAGAGGTTTATGTGAATTATGGAGTTGAATCGTGTTAGATCTAAGGTCTGTTCTTTGATGGGTTGTAGACTTTTCTTCTATGTCTTCAAATATCTCTAGGTTTCTCTGAGGACTGAAACATACAGATCAATCTCAAAAGATTATAAAAAACAACTTTCATGTTCTTTCCTATTGCATAGGAATTCATTTAATTCATAGAAGATATAATTTATAAAATAACTTAAGCAGTTTCTCCTTAGGAAGTTATAAGTCACTGCTCTGCTGATATCATCATCCTTAGGAATGGCAGGAAACATCTACAATCCATTTCATGTACTCACTCTATTATGGAAATACCATTTATTTCTCACCCTGTCCAAAGGGTTGTAGGGACTGGTCCGATATGTTGTAGGGTTTTGTTCTTCCCTGGGTATCCAATCTCAACAAACTTTTCAATCTTGCTATCAGAAAAGGGAGAGCAAGAGGTTGAAAAGAAAATTTAAAAGCCAGAATCACAAAATCATGGGAGACAAGTCCAAAGTCTAGGGATATTGCCTCATTTGAGAACTTGTGCCATCTTTCCAGGTAGTGATGATATATTCATAACCTGGTCATGATATGCACTCACTGGGAGAAAATAAAGAAATTATGTAGTCAAAACTCAGTTACCAGTAACTTGCAATAAAAATCCTTTCCTTTTCATAATTAGAACTTGCTATTATTTTTGGCAGAAATTAAAGATCAATTTGTTTTTGGAACTGATTTCAAATGTATTTGCTGTAATACATTTGTATTACACAGCACAGGATGTGTAATCAGCACAGGATGGTTTGGTTGCTTTTCAGAAAAAAAAAAAGTATTGCAGTTGTAAATAATATCTCCTCACAAATTTACTTTAAATCAGTTTGAACAGTAAATCATTCTTAGACTTCTTACATCTTTCATTATATAATTGTATAACAGCCAAACAAAAATAAATCAATCTGAAGCATATAGTTGAATATCTTAATTTCTCCATTTTAACCAATGTAGACTTTTGTGATTGTTCCTTGTATAAATGTATTGCCAGTCATAAGTATAAACTAGCTCTTTTGTAAATTAAATAATTTCCAAAAATTGATTATAGAATATGTTTTTATTTAAAGTGTCCACTACTGGGGTACCTGGGTGGTTCAGTTGGTTAAGCATCCAACTCTTGATTTCAGCTTAGGTCTTGATCTCCCAGTCATGGGATCAAACCCTGCATGGGTTCTGTGCTGGGCATGGAACCTCCTTGAGATTCTCTCTCTCCCTCTGTCTCTGCCCCTCCCCCACACTTTCTCTGTCTCTCTCAAAAAAAAAAAAAAAAAAAAAACCCAAACCTTAAAATAATAAAAAAGAGTCCACTATTAATGTGCAATTTGCTTTAAAGCATTATATATATATATATATATATATATATATCATATATAAAACATCATTTATATATATATCATATATATAAAACAAATCACCTTCAGTAGATGTAAAGAATACTTTATTCTTTGCAGAGTGATAAATGACTAGAACAGAAGAGAAACAGATTGGAGTTAAGTAGTTAGTGATAGCTACAAATGGAATTTTGGCAATGGAGTAGTCCCATTCTTCAGATCATTCTTCAGATCACCTATAATAAAATCATATCTGAATAATCAAAGTCCTGACATATATCTGTGGGGAAGTATGCAGCAGGTACTCAGTGAATTCTGATTCCAAGTTAGATGATATATCCCTTAGCTTTCCAGTCTTCAGGGTAACATAGTGCTCTGGCATGTTTTAAACAAACCACTAACAAATATTTATTATCTACCACACGCCTAGCACTTTGAGGGAAACAATCAAACAAATCCTATCCAATTTACCCTTGAAAAAAACCCCAAACTTTTAAGTATATAATTAATAGTTTTTCTCTCTTTTTTATTTTGTGCATTTGTTTCCTTTTCTTTTTCATTTAGTCATTCAACAAATGTATTTATTACATACTTAATGCAGAAAGTACCAAGATACCCTGTAGGGAATAAAAACATAAATGATATAATTTATCTCTTCCTTTTTTTTTTTATTTTTCTAACACTTATTTATTTTTGAGAGACAGAACATTAGTAGGGGAGGGGCAGAGAGAGAGGGAGATAGAGACTCCAAAGCAGGCTCCAGGCTTTGAGCTGTTTGTCAACACAGAGCCCGACGTGAGGCTCAAACTTACAAACCATGAGATCATGACCTGAGCTGAAGTTGGACACTCAACCACCTGAGCCACCCAGGCACCCCTATCTCTTCTTAACAGAGTTTAAAGTCTTTGAGGGAAGGTAAGTATTTGTATACAAGTAACTACAAGGACAGCAATGAATTTTCTGTTGGATAAAATGAGTTGATAGATTTAAAATACTCAGAACATTGTACACTATATGTTAACTAACTAGAATTTAAATAAAAACTTGAAACAAAAAATAAAAAAGAAAGAAAAGAAAAATATTTTTCAAGAAATAAAAATAAAATAAAATAAAATACTCAGAAAACAGGTGAGAATGGAAGGAAGATAAATTAAAGATACAAACTCCTAGCTATAAGATACATAACAACTAGAGATGTAATGTATAACATGAGAACTATAGTTCATACTGCTATATGGTATATTTGAAAGTTTTTTAGAGAATAGAACCTAAGAATTCTCATTAGGAAAAAAATATTTGTAAATATTTTCTTTTTTTATCTATATGATAAGATGAGTATTAATTAAACTTATTGTGGAAATCATTATATTTAAGTCAAATCATTATGCTGTACATCTTAAACTCGTATAGTGCTGTATGACAATTGTATCTCAATAAACTGTGTAAAAAGAAAAGTAGAAATAAAAATAGTGCATTTTAATGTGAAATCAAAAAATAAAAATAAAAAATATCCTCAGAATAGTGCTTGACATATAGAAAAACTGATTAATAACATCATTTTACTAGTATTATTAGAGCTGGATCAACGTGGATGTGTAAGAGCTTGTCAAATGGAGGAGAGAGAGACAGGCATGGCTTCTACATGTACACCAATATGATTAACTCTGTGTGTCCTCAGAGCTTTCACCTCTCCTAAATTTCAGATCTTTATTCTCAACTTTTTATGGCCCCTCACTCTGGATGACAGCATACAGGCAGCAGTTGAGGAAAAGGCAAGAGAGGAATTAAGTATAGAAATAAAAGATCAAGGTTCTCTCTTTGGAGATCCTCCAAATTTCAGGGACTGTAGAAGAAGGAAAAAACAAAGAAGAAAACAGAGCTAGAGTGTTCAGAGATAATAAAATATCAACGATGCCAAGGTGAAGACAGGCTTTAGGGCAAAATGGAAACATTTATACGAGTCAGACTGATTCCTATGTATTACAGAAGGAGGTTCCTTCCATACTTTAAAGTATTATTTATTTTATACTTTATTTTCTCAGAGTCTTTGTAGCTTCAATATGTACAATGTACCTATTTGACCCAACCTCCCCTAAACCTAGGACATTTAATCATTCATGGAACCTGTGGGATTCTTTTAGATACACATCTCATTGGCACCAGCAGTGACTTAAATTTTATAAACAAAATCAACACCTCGTGTGGGCATTGCTTCTTATATTACAGAGCTGTGCCACGTTTTGTCAATGCAATTTGCAAGATTTTTTAGATGACCTACTTCACGATCATTTTATATGTGGAGTTCATAATAAATCCTTCTAGCAGTGTGCTCGGTAGAATCAAAACTGGTTTTTATTATGGTTTTGAAAAGGCCCCTATCCAATGGTATGATATTGCCATGGATTACTGAAATTAAAAGAACAATATAATCTAAATATCTGGAACATACAGGTGATATTCTTGATGCTGAGAGCTGCTGGAGTAAAATCATATAATCAGAGACATTTCAGATTTGTGGTCTCTGCCCTCAGGTATCACCAGGCTACACTTCCTAGTGTTTGTCACCAGTTTATCACCCTTTCACTTTTCCCTCAGAGGCTAGCATAAAAAAATTCATTTCTCCTCAAAACCCAGACTTGATGCCTCCTCCCTCATCCTTACTTATGGACATTGTGTTCTACTTGAATGAGAAAGTGAGACCATAAAATAAAAGGTCTTTCCAGCTTTGGCCCCTCATGCCTACTGTGTAATCCATCCACCTGTATCCCCTCAGAATTTCCTCGTTTTTTGACAAAATACAGCATCCCTTCTTAATAAAGACTCTCGAGAAAGTTGGGATAGAAGGAACCTACTTAAAAATCATCAAAGCCATCTATGAGAAGCCTTCAGCTAACATCATCCTCAACGGGGAAAAACTGGGAGCTTTCCCCCTGAGATCAGGAACACGATAGGGATGTCCACTCTCACCACTGTTGTTTAACATAGTGCTGGAAGGCCTAGCATCAGCCATCAGACACCAAAAGGAAATCAAAGGCATCAGAATTGGCAAAGAGGAAGTCAAACTTTCCCTCTTCATAGATGACATGATACTCTACATCGAAAACCCGACAGACTTCACCTACTAGAAGCCTATCAGAAGCCTACTAGAACTGATCCAAGAATTCAGCCAAGTTGCAGGGTACAAAATCAACGTACAGAAATCAGTTGCATTTTTATACACCAACAATGAAGCAACAGAAAAAGAAATCAAGAAACTGATCCCATTCAAAATTGCACAAAAAACCATAAAATACCTCGGAATAAACCTAACCAAGGATACAAGAGATCTGTATGATGAAAACTATAGAAAACTTATGAAGGAAATTGAAGAAGACACAAAGAAATGGAAAAACATTCCATGCTCAGGGATAGGAAGAATAAATATAGTTAAGATGTCATTACTACCTAAGGCACTCTACACATTCAATGCAATTCCAATCAAAATAGCACCAGCATACTTCTCAAACTAGAACAAACTATCCAAAAATTTGTATGGAACCACAAAAGACCCCGAATAGCCAAAGTAATCCTGAAAAATAAAACCAAAACGGGAGGGATCACCATCCCAGACTTTAGCCTCTACTACAAAGCTGTCATCATCAAGACAGTATGGTATTGGCACAAAAACAGACACATAGACCAATGGAACAGAATTGAGAACTCAGAAGTGGACCCAAAAGTATAGAGCCAACTAATCTTTGACAAAGCAGGAAACAATATCCAATGGAAAAAAGACAGCCTTTTTAACAGATGGTGTTGGTAGAACTGGACAGCAACATGCAGAAGAATGAAACTAGATCACTTTCTCACACCATGCACAAAAATAAACTCAAAATGGATAAAGGACCTGAACGTGAGACAGGAAACCATCAAAACCCTAGAAGAGAAAGCAGGAAACAACCTCCTTGACCTCCACCGCAGCAACTTCTTACTTGACACATCCCCAAAAGCAAGGGAATTAAGAGCAAAAATAAACTGTTAGGACCTCCTCAAGATTAAAAGCTTCTGCACAGCCAAGGAAACAACCCAGAAAATTAATAGGCAACCAACGGAATGGGAAAAGATAGTTGCAAATGACATATCAGATAAAGGGTTGATATCCAGAATCTACAAAGAACTCACCAAACTACACGCCTGAAAAACAAACAACCCAGTGAAGAAATGGGCAGAAGATATGAACAGACACTTCTCCAAGAGGACATCCAGATGGCCAACAGACACATGAAACGATGCTCAGCATCGCTCCTCATCAGGGAAATACAAATCAAAACCACTGAGATACCACCTCACGCCAGTCAGAGTGGCTAAAATGAGCAAATCAGAGAACTCTAGATGCTGGCGAGGATGTGGAGAAACGGGCGCCCTCCTACACTGTTGGTGGGAATGTAAACTGGTACAGCCCCTCTGGAAAACAGTGTGGAGGTTCCTCAGGAAACTAACAATAGAACTCCCTATGACCCAGCAATAGCACTGCTAGGAATTTACCCAAGGGATAGAGAAATGCTGAGGCATAGGAGCACATGTACCCCAATGTTCATAGCAGCACTCTCCACAATAGCTAAAACCTGGAAAGAGCCTAAGTGTCCATCAACAGATGAATGGATCAAGAAGATGTGGTTTATCTATACCCTGGAATACTACATGGCAATGAGAAACAATGAAATCTGGCCATGTGTAGCTACATGGATGGACCTTGAGGTGTTATGCTGAGTGAAATAAGTCAGGCAGAGAAGGACAAATATCATATGTGTGCACGTATAGGAGGATTAGGAGGAACTTAACAGAGGACCAAGGGGGAGAAGAAGGGTGGAAATGGTGGGGGGAAAGGAGAGAGGCAAACCATGAGAGACTCTTGAATGCTGACAAAAACTGAGGACTGATGGATGTGGGGGGGAGGAGGGATGAGCATGGAGGAGGACACTTGTGGGGATGAGCACTGGGTGTTATGTGGAAACTAAGTTGACAATAAACTATTTGTAAAAAAAAAAAACAAATTAAACTATTCCTCCCATTTAAAAAAAAAAAAAGAATTTCCTCCTTTTACAGTGAAAGAGGATTTCTTCTTCCTACATAAAGAACTCTCTCCTGTGAATTCCAATGTCAAAGTCCTCAGGGACCTTGGTTCATCAGTTACCCTTTTGCTTCCTTGCTCCTATTTCCCAGCCCCTCCTCTTCCTCCTTCTCTTCTCACTGCTGTCCTCTCTCTCTCACTCTCTTCCCTTCCCTCTTTCCCTTTTTATCCTTAGTCTTTTCTTAAAATCGATATACATTTTCATGTATATGGAGTTAAGTCTCCCCAACCCTAAATTTTAAAAAATGACCCCATACTCCCCTCTACCTCTACTTTTTTACTTCCAAAATCCTTGAGGAATTTCCTAGTGCTTGCTGTCTCTATTTCCTAATAAGCAATTTATTCCTTACCTTGCTGTGATCAGACTTTTGTTTTCTGACTCCACTGGAGCTGTGCCTAAAAGATCTCCAAGGACTTTCGTCTTTCCAAAGACAATGGGTAATTTTCAGTTCTTCACTGATACAACTATTTTGCAGTATTTGGCCCATTTCATTAGTCTCTCCCCATTCTGAAAACTTCTTCCTCTCTGGATCTCTGAAACACCATCCCTCTTTGTGCTTTGCACCTTCATAGACATCAGGCTTTTTTGACTTTTATTCGGCTTGATTTTTTTTTTCTTCTGCCTTGGTTTGACTGATCCCATAACACATAGAATAAATTCATTAATTCTGTTTGTACTTGCACCACAGCTGCCAATATATGCAGGGTTCTTCTGTCACAAGTGCTATGTTCTGAACTCTTGCCTTCAACAAAGCATCTAAACAAGACAGGCCAGATCTTTAGCCAAGGAATGATATAGAAAAGAATGTAGGAACTGATCTGTGTTTTCTAGCTATTGATGTAGAATTACGTCTTCTCTATGCTAAATAAGATGTGGCATTTATTAGTGCCTTCATAAAAAAAAGATTCCAGAGAACTTCTTAATCCTTTCCACCAGGTGAAAACTGGTGGAAGCATGGCAAGAAAACTGCTTTTTGTGAACCAGCAAGTGCATTCTCACCAGGCGCTGAATCTGCCAGCCTTCATCTTTGGTTACTCAGTCTCCAAAACCATGAGAAATAAATTTCTATCATTTGTGAGCCATCCAGTCTATGGTATTTTTGTTACAGCAGCATGAACTGAGGCAGAAATTAGTACTGAGAAGTGGAGAACTGCTGTAACAAATACACACAAAAAAGGCAAAACAAACTATCAAACAAAACACCAAAACGTGGAAGTGGCTTTGGATCTGGGTGATGCATAGAGGCTGGAAGAGTTTCCAGATGCACACTAGGAAAAGCCACATTGCCATGAATAGACTGTTAAAGGTGATTCTAGTGATAGCTCAGAATGAAAAGAGGAGATGAAGAGAAGACCTCAATCTCTATAGAATATTTAAATAATCCTGAATGTTGGTAGAAAAATGGATAGTAAAGGTTATTCTGATGAGTTTCAGATGAAAATGAAGATGTGTAATTTCACAATGGAAGAATGACCCTAACGGCAATTCAGATGTCACCAAGGTGGCCCCTATCATCACAGGTTGACAGCTGGAGAAGTATTTGCCCCAGGATTAATTGTACCTTAAGTCTCAACCACATCTGACTTAGATGATATTATTTGAGACCTTGAACTCAGACTTTAAAGTTGATGCTGAAATGAGTTAAGAATTTGGTGTTGTTGGGATGTAATGAATGTACTTTGCATGTGATAAAACTGTAAATTTTGAGGGTCTAAAGGCTAAATGCTGGGGCACTTGAATGGCTCAGTCAGTTAACCATCCAGCTCTTGATTTGGGCTCAGGTCATGGTCTCACAGTTCGTGAGTTCTACACTGACAGTGCAGAGCCTACTTGGGATTCTCTCTCTCTGCCCCTCCCCTGCTCATGCTCTCCTTCTCTCCCTCTCTTTCAAGATTAATCAACTGTAAGAAGGAAGGAAGGAAGGAAGGAAGGAAGGAAGGAAGGAAGGAAGGAAAGAAAGAAAGAAAGAAAAAGAAAAAGAAAGAAAGAAAGAAAGAAAGAAAGAAAGGACAAAAGGAAGGAAGGAAGGAAGGAAGGAAGGAAGGAAGGAAGGAAGGAAGGAAACTATAGACTGAGTTCTTGTGTATCCTCCCCCAGTTATTAAGTCCTAATGTTCACCATGATGGTATTTGGAGATGGAAGTCTTTGGAGTGATTGGATCATGAGGATAGAACCCTAATGAATGGGATTAGTACCCTTATAAAGACACCCCAGAAAGCCCCCTCACCAATTCCACCATATGATGCAGAGCAAGAAGACAACTTTCTTCCTGTGAACCAGGAGAGGATCCTGATGAGACCTGGAATCCAGCAGCACCTTGATCTTTGACTTCCCAGTCTCCATAACCATGAGAAATATATTTCTGTTGTGTATAAGCCACCCAGTCTATGATAATTTTTTTTATCAGCCTAAACTCAAGGAGACATTGCCCAATTTAAAAATGTGCTGTGGACTTTGAATAGACATTTCTCCAAATAAGATATATAAATGACCAATAATCACATGAAAAGATTTTCTACACCTAGTGACATTAGTCACTAGAAAAATGAAAATCAAAACCATGAAATACCATTTTACACCCATTACAATGGTTAAATAGACAGATAATAACAAGTGTTGATGAAGATGGGGAGAACAAAACCCTCATACATTGCTTGTGAAGATGTAAAGTAGTGCAGACATTTTGGAAAACTGTTTGGACATTCCTCAAATTACTAACCATAGAGTTATCAAAAAACCTAGCAATGACAGTACTAGATATACCCAAGAGAAATGAAAACATAGGTCCACCCAAAACTCATTCACAAATGTTCACAGTACCATTAATTATAAAAGCTAAAAAATGGAACCATCTAAATGTCCATTAATTATAATAGCTAAAAAATAAAAACCATCTAAATGAATTCATTGTTCATGAATCAGTCAACAAAATTCGGGGTATCTGTGCAGTAGAATACTGTTTAGCAATAAAAATGAATGAAGTACTGATACCTACTACAACCTGAATAAGTCTTGAAGACATTATGTTAAATGGGAAAAAAAAGTCACAAAAGATAATGTATTGTATAATTCCATTTATTAGAAATGCCCTGAATAAGCAAACCCATGGAAACAGAAGATAAAATAGTAGCAGTCCCCAGTTGGTGAGCTGGGAAACAAGAATGAAGAAAGATTGCTAATTGATATGGATTGGGGGTTCTTTAATCTTTTCTTTTTTTTTTTAAGTTTATTTATTTATTTTCAGAGAGAGTGTGTGATAGACAATGAACAGGAGAAGGGCAGAGAGAGAGGGAGAGAGAATCTCTAGCAGGCTCCACGTTGTCAGCATGGAGCCCAGCGTGAGGCTCCATCTCATGAACCATAAGATCACAACCTGAGCTGAAATCAAGATCAGATGCTTGACTAACTGAGCCACTGAGGTGCCCCTGCAATTTCTTTTTGTAATTTTATAAGTGTTGTAAAATTAGACTATAGTGATGTTGTACAACTCTGAGAATACTAAAAACCACAGAACTGTGAGACAGACAACAAACACAGTCTGTATAATAAATAAATAATAACACAATATTTCTGTTCAATAATAACAGAGACAGTTAAAAAAAAAAAAAGCTCTCAAAAGCTCAGGTAAATACCACAATATTTGAAACAGATGAGAAAAGGTAGAGGCCAGATTTCAAGTCAGGAAAGGGTGACATCATCTAATATAGGCCCAGGTACCCAGGGAGTGTCCAGTAAATCTAAATTGATGATTCCAAGTTCCTTGATCTGGCTGGGTCCTTCAGAGATCACAACATTCATCCCTTTGCCCCATAAAATCATACCCAGATAAGTGGGCTGTTTTCAGTGATGCTTTTATAGCCAAATGAAGAAAATATATATAACAGGGCTTCACAACCTCTTTGGGTTATGCTTACTTGATCTGGGTGGGATGCTGAGTGTTAGGAGTGAGAGTTTCTTCTCTGAGCCTTTATGATCATGACATTGAGCACTCTGATAAGCACTTCTTTTTTTTTCTTTTTTTTTTTTTAATTTTTAATTAATTTCTAGGATAGAGAGACAGCGTGAACCAGGGAGGGTCAGAGAGAGAGGGAGTCACAGAATCTGAAACAGGCTCCAGGCTCTGAGCTGGCAGTCAGCACAGAGCCCGATGCGGGGCTCGAATCCACGAACCGCGAGATCATGACCTAAGCGAAAGTCGGACGCTTAACCGACTAAGCCACCCAGGCGCCCCAGATAAGCACTTCTTGGTAAGAGACGGGGGTACCACAAGAGAAGAAAAAGCGAACAGCTAAGTTCTTCAGAGGAGAGCATTCAAGACAGCGAGTGAGATTTAGAAGGAGCAGGGAAAAAAGAGTAAAGCCAACAGCAGGCAGAAAAAGTATGTGGGCAGGAGACAATGATGATAGATAGAATCATGATAGAAAAATAAAAGAATATGTCATAGAAACTTTGATAAGGCCAAAAAGTTTAGAGAAAAGAGACGAAAAGTAGGGGAAAACAGGAGAAAAAAGAGAACAAAGCTGTGTCATGTTTTTTCTTTTAACATGTCTTCTTCTTTCTCTCAAATATTGATAAATGTGGAGCAAAACAAGACATTTGGCCCTGACATTTGCTCTTTGCTTCACCAGCAGAAAGGGCATTTTAAAATCCAATACTCAAAAGTGATGGAAAAATATTCAGAAGAATGGAGTAAGCAGTACAGTAGCTAATTCTCCATAATATAGCTCTGGAGCAGCAGAGGTGAATTGCTTACTGTGTTCTCATTAACTGGTTAATAAATAAATTAAAACTATTTTTTCTATCCAATTTATGATGAATGTTAGTGATAAAAATAATTAGTTTGTTGTTGACTAAAAATTGACAGAGGCAAAACTTTTTGATAAAATATCTATCTGCAAACTTTGATTTAGAACAAATGGACTTGGTAGTTATAATGTCCATAAAATAACACTTCCAATCTACTAGCTCTAATCGTTGATAGAAATAAAACTCTTGATTAGAACGACTTCATTTTGGTTGAAATTTTTACATGGAAAATAATGATTCTGATGAGAATAATTTCAGCAAAATAAAAACGAACATTAAGAAATTGGGTGTGATTTGAGTGCTAGGTAGGAAATTGATTAAGGAATTAAATTATCTCAATGGGAAAAAAGTTTTCTCAGTGTAGATTTCTTTTGTCTGAGTACATGCCTCTCCCGGTGCCCTGGAGGCATTCCTGAGAGTGTGTATTGCTGGCACATAATGAGCCCCTCTCTATCTATTTCAGAGGAAGCTTGATTTAGTTGTCCTTCTGATAAACAGTGTAAATTCAAGAGAATAAGCAGCCCATATTCCCTGGGCTTGGCTCGGGGAGGAAACAGATGATCTGATAGGTTTTGTTGCCTCTAATTTTTGTGACTAATATAGAGGCTCTGTTTGAAAGCACCCAGATCTGGCTCCATTCTGGTTTAGCTAGAAACAAATTTGGAACAAAATGTACTCTTTCCCAAAAGCCAGGCCCTCAGAACTATCCTAAGGATAGTTGTGAAAAGCAAAATGCAAGCCCAGTACAGTTCAGAGCATCCATGAAACTTACCAAAGGCCTAAAGAAAGTCAAAGAGGCATAATTAATTTCAGACAGTGGGTCTAAGAGAAGTCGTTGAATGCTAAGATGAAGAACTCTCCCTATTCCCTTCTTAAGGGTCCCCTACAGAAGGAGCGCCTCTAGAGAAAGTCCTGCCCTGCCCGTACCCTCCTTACTCGTCTTTATGTGATTGGTGGATTGAAACAAGGAACTGGGAGTCCTCTTCTCAACTCCCTCGTCGAATTCTCTTTGGAAGCCAAAGAGAATCCCTCATAGAAAATGCAATCTGGCTTCTTGCAGCTATAAAATTGACCGGAACACATACCTGCTTGTACCTATTTTTGTATCAGGAGCACTGATTTGTCTACCTCTGTCTGGTGAACCCAGTGATGAATCTGTCCCATCCTGGGCAAAGGTTTAGTAAGTCCACTAGCCACATACGTAAGTGATGTTTTCTCGTGGACCTTTGTCTAAAATAAAGCTGATATTTTGATGAGCATCGTGACTCCCATTTCTTCGATGGTTCCAAACTCAGGCAAGAAAGAGGGAGTGTTGTACGTTAACTGCTAAAGTTCCAACATAAACTCCAATCTGCTCTCTTCATCCTCTAGCTATTTCCTTCCATGGAAACTTTTGGAAATTTTGTTTATGGTATCTGTGTGTGTGTGTGTGTGTGTGTGTGTGTGTGTGTGTGTGTGTGTCTTTTTATTTTTAGACAATAGAAATAGAAGTAAGAATTTGGGGTGCTGGTAGTATTCTAAAATTCTTGCATAAATTAAAAACCACAGGCTTTTTAAAGTTTTAGGACAAAATTCTAAGAAAAAAAAGGGTAGTGACAAGAAGCAGAAGTAGAAAGGGTAGGGAGACATATGTTCACAAAGAACAGACTTATTTCATGTAAGGAGGACATTTGAAACAAATATATTTTAACATGTAGCCGCTGGATTATGCAAAATAAACATCTCTTGAATAAATCTCTTAATATCTCAGAGACACCAATATATCTTTTATGAAATTGATCTCAGATTTGAACAATTGGCTTGAATCTCATGAGACTTAACTTTTAAACAAAATGGACATTACTCATAGTATTACTTTCTAAACCAATATTTCCAGGCCATGTTAGATTTATTCAGTAATTTAATGGAAAATACTCTACAAGGAAAATGCATGTACCCCAGGGATTACATTTCTACTTATGCTTGTACTTGCCATCAACATCAATAAATGCCAAAAAAAAAGTGTTACTGCAATTAAATGCAGAATATAATTTTAGAAATATTTGAGAAACGAAGGAGAAAATTTCCAAAAAAGGAAAATAAAGAGTTTCTCTGGTTAGATGGAGTGGTACCAGAGGAAATTGGAAAGCTGGTAAAGTTTGTCTTTCAGTTTCTGGTTTCACTGGTTCCTTTTTAGACACTTAATAATTTCATGCCACCTTTTCCGGACTTTGGACTTGGCCTATCTTGACTAAGACAAGAGGAAGAAAGCAGACCTACTCACTTTTCCCCAAGCACCTCGGTCCATTGGCTTACTTCTATACACCCATCAAGAATTAGCTGAAATACACAATATTACATTACTAAACTATTTAAAAAGAATAAAATCTTTCCATTTGCAACAATATGAGTAGATCTGGAGTGTATATGATAAGCGAAATAAGTCAGTCACAGAAAGACAAGCACTGTTATGATTTCACTCATATGTGAAACTTAACAAACAAAACAATGGACAAAGGGAAAAAAAAGAGACAAAAAAATCTGACTCAAATATAGAGAACAACGTGATGGTTACCAAAGGGAAGGGGAGGGAAGGGGGGATGGGTGAAATAGGTGATGGGGACTAAGGGTAAACTTTTCATGATGAGCACTGAGTAATAGGCAGACTTGTTGAATCACTATATTGTACACATGAAACTAATATAACCTTGCATATTAATTCTACGTGAATAAAATATATGTGAAAAAAATCTTAACATTAGAAAAAAGAAGTAGCTGGAATTATCCTTTCTCTGAGTTAGAGAATCCTCTCTCTTTTTCTACAGTGTCCTGTGCATACTCAGACAGAATAGAAAGCATTTCTTTGCCTAAATGATAAACTGTAGGTTTAGCCTTGTGGGTATAGGAAAAGTCCGAGATGATAATACCTACTCATAGCCCATCAATCACCACAGACACATTTGTCTACCCTGCCTTTACCTCAGTCTAGCCTTACCCTGTTATTCCATTTCAAGCTGAGAAAACTTGAGAGACAGACACTGTCTACCTGGGCATTTCTATCCATAAGAACAGTGTTCCTCATCACAGAAAATTCTCCAATGGTTTTAACCTATATCCAGTGCAAAGTTTCATTGAGATTCCTAACTGGTAAAGAACCAAGTAACCAATCTGAATTTTACCATCATCATTGGCATTGTCAACAAACACTTAATGAGTGTCCCTGGAGCACTGCATCTTGTATGTACACTAATGGTTCATCTTCTTTCTCCCAAAGGACATTTTCCTGAACAGTGAAATAGCCAAAATATAGACATGAAAAAAAAAGAGCTAGAAAAATAAAAGCAATTAATAATCGGTCCCTAAGTAAAGAGCTACCTGGATTTTCCTCATTCCTTCTTTTTTCTTATTTATTTATTTGTTTGTTTGTTTGTTTAATCTTGAGAGAGAGAATGAGCATGAGCAGGGGAGAGGCAGAGAGAGAAGAGAGAATTTCAAGCAGGCTCTCTCCAGCACAGAGCCCAACTCAGTGCTTTATCTCCCAACCCTGAGGTCATGACCTGAGCCAAAATCAAGAGTCGTTTGCTTAACCAACTGACCCACCTGGTATCCCTCATCATGCCTTCTTAATATCAATAGCATAAGTCATTCAAAGATATAAAAGGATTTATTTATACACAAACTGAATAGAGAGAGAGAGATGATGTTATAGATTTAATGTTTGTGCCTCTCCCCAGATTCACATGTTAATCTAATGCCCAAGATAACAATATTAGGAGATGGGGCCTTTAGGAAGTGATTATGTCATGAAGGCTCCACCCACATGAATGGGCTTGGAACCCTTATGCAAAAAGACCCCAGAGAGATTCCTCTATACTCTGCCATGTGACAACACAACAAAAAGTTGCTGGGTTTTTCTTAATTAAAAAAATTTTTAATGTTTTTATTTTATTTTATTTTTTGAGAGAGAGAGACAGAGCTCAAGCCGGGAAGGACAGAAAGAGAGGGAGACACAGAATCTGAAGCAGGATCCAGGCTCTGAGTTGTCAGGACAGAGCCCAACACGGGGCTCTAACCCTTGAACCATGAGATCATGACCTGAGCTGAAGTTGGACATTTAACCGACTGAGCCACTCAGCATCCCAAAAGCTGCTGTTTATGCGCCAAAAATTCAGACTGTAATCAGACACTGAGTCTGCTGGCACCATGATTTTGGATTTCCCAGCTGCTACAACCATGAGAAATAAATGTTATTTAGAAGCCACCCAGCATGGTATTTTGGTTATAGTAGCCCAAATGGACTAAGACAGGTGATGATGATGATGATGATGATGATGATGATGATGATGGTGATGATGAAGATGATGACTACGACAATGACGATGATAGATAGATACAGATAGAAGTAAATGACATGCGAATGTACATAAAGATCTGTAATCTAGACAAAGGTATATCTTCTACACCTATGTTTATATATCTCTACCTAGACATAGACAGACAGTAGATATACACATAGAGATAGAAATGTCTAAAAAATCTTGTTAGCAGCTCTTAATATATTTAATGAAAGTGGATAACACCTTTGATTTTACTGATTAAAAATGATTGGCTGGCACTAAGAATTTTCCTGAAATATCACTTGAAATTTCTAACTCAAATGTGAACTCTATGGCTACAGAAAGTACAGCAATTTTGGATAAAACCCAAACAAGAGCAGTAACCTTGACTGAAAACCTGAATGAAGAGATTTCAAAGCTAAATACAAATAGCTAAGGAAAGATGAAAGCCTAGGCCTGATTTCATTTGCAAACCCCAAAGTAGTAGAGGAATTAGTTAACCTAGTACAAATGAGTTTTCCAAAAGGGCTTTTTATCTCTAGCTTGAATAATGGAAAGGAAGTCCAGAACAGGCACAGATCTGAACCACTGTTTAAAAAAAAAAAATCCCAAGAAGTTATGTTAACATTGAACACATTTTAAACAAAATTAAACATTGACACAGACCTCATTCCTGGGACGCAACACAATGTTACCTGGGTACTGTACTGGATAACTAAAAAGGCTTCCTATCTAACGTGTGATATATTTGTCCACTCGTTTAAGTGACATACTTTGCTTTAAGAACTGTTCAAAGAACTAGAATGGTGGCTAAAGAGGGGGGTAGGTCATAGAAGATCTCACAAGATATAAAGGTTTGAGCTGATTCTTAAAAAGCCAGGGGTTAAGAAGAGAGCCTGAAGGGGAGGTCAGAATTGGTGCAGAGGAAATGATTTCAGACAATGGAAATGGAATTAAAAAATGCCATGAGGCCAGAGATAGAATGGCTTGTTTGAAGAGCATAGAAGAGTTAAGAATGGTCAGATTGTAGAACACGGGAGAATGCATAAGACTGAAGTCTGAAAAACTATTCATTCTGTTCTAAAGAATCAGAAAATGTACAGGCCTAAGAATCCCATCTTTAGTGATAGAAATCATATGACACTCCTCACCCCCACAATTGTGTAGTGTTTATTGTCTGATATTTTCACCTCTGTTAACAATGGAACTTTCATCAAGACATGAATACCATTTGGTGAACGGAACACTGCCTTGGCTGTAAAATTCCCTAAACAATGTAAATTTTAAAAATTTTATAAGTAAATAAATATATATCATTATGCCACAAGAAAGCCATCTTTCTTTTTTACCAAATTCTCTTCTCTATCTACTAAGGGACTAACCTCATTATAACTCCTCCCCCCTGGAGTATTCTGTCTTTCCCACAAAAGAGGGAGGGGGGGAAGAACTTTCCAGGGATAGTTTTGCACACAAATGACAGGCATAGGTTTCTAAAGGACGGTTTCCAACCTGTTAATAGTTTTCAATACACAACAGCTGCAATCCATGAAAGAAATAAATATTCATGGCACAAAGCATTTATATGTATCAAATGTATATTCATGAACAAATGGCTTCCCCGCCTTTAATAGCGTTTGCTGTGCAGTCAGTGAAGAATGGACCACGCTTTCCCTGGCCATCACTGCTGGGTCTCCACCGCTCCATCTCCTGAATGTCAGATCTGCAGTGGTTCCCAACAGGACAATAGCCATGAAAACGAAAAAAACCAGAAATGTGCCCAGAATCACTCCGCCCTCATTCCAGATCAGATAGAAGCACCACCCTGTGTCAAATATTAATGACAGGTTTTATATAGCTGCCAACTTATTTTTCAGGAAAAGCATTATATATTCAAGATTGGTGTGGCCATATGTGCACCGTAATATCCATGGTTGACCCTCCTCTTTCAAGAATGCTTTGTCACAGCACCGCCTTCCCAAAGGGCCTTACTAAGAAGACTAGAAGGGGAATTTGCATACACTGAATAACACTCTCTGGTGGGATCATCAGCATCCGGTAGCCATGGCCTCCATCAGAGTGTTCTGTGCAGCACGGAGGCAAGATAATGGCAGTGCAAACTATTCAACACAAGTCTTTGTTATTCATAAGGGTTGGTGGATGGTATGTGCTTTTGAAAATTGGCATATTGTTTGATAAAAGTGTTGTTTGCTCCATTAATTTCTCCAGGAGGGAGGAAAGAATAGAACCAGGTGAGGAAATGTGCTTTTTGTTGAAAAAAGAATGAGGAGTCATTATAAGGTTTTAGGGCACTGCACAAAGCCTGCTAAAAATAAAAAATAATGTTAACAATAAGGAAATGAAATCATTTAAATTGTAACATGCAGGCAAAGGAGCTGTCAGCTTTGCAGACAGGGCCTCCTCGCTCCCTCTCTCAATTCTTGGTCATCTTCCCACCTTCCCTTAGATTCACAGGAAAATAATTCCAACTCTATCAGAAATGCCAACTTTTCCCTTTTATCTCTCATGGCATTTGCTCTCGATCCATCCTAAGAGATGTGTTTTCAAGACCACTAAGAGAAACTGAAAATATGATTCGATGTCATTTGCTCCTATGTGTTTTTATAAGGATACCAGTTGAATCTGAATTTTAGGTTTCATAGGTAAATTATACCCATCCTTTTTGGTAGTTTATACAGTATATTGCATCAGACTCTAAGTTGTAGTCTACTATAAAATATGAAAAGATTTTAGCTCTTTATGTTATGAGACTGAGATTCCCCATAATAACTGGTGAGGAGGAAGCACCTTGCTGGATATGTCAAGTTTCCAGAAATATCATGGATTGTAGCTGTAGTTGGCTAGGATGAAGTCATATCTCTCTGTAAATGATAAATGGTGTCAGTATTTAAAATATAGTTTCAGTGTTTAAAACAAAGCTAATTTTTGCCCTGTATTATGAAAATTAATTCTTCTGAGAGGAAATGTATCTGAAATTATCATAAATAAATAGAAGAGGTTCTCTAGAGAGTGATGAATCTCTTCAGACCCATGATTATTTCCCTAGATCCTTCTACTTCTGATCACACAATGTGAAGCATGTTGCTATCATCTTTTTTCCCATCTCAGTGAAGCCTTAGTATATGTGTCAGATCCTCTGTGCTAGGGTTATACTATCCTATTAATAAAGAGTAGTCCAGATGTAGTCCAGATTCCCACCCAATGGTATTCCACAATCGCCACTTTACCAGAAATAAAAACAATATAAAAGGCATAAGAAGGGGCGCCTGGGTGGCTTAGTCGGTTAAGCATCCGACTTTCGCTTGGGTCATGATCTCACGGTTCGTGGGTTTGAGCCCCGCGTCAGACTCTGTGCTGACAGCCAGCTCAGAGCCTGGAGCCTGTTTCAGTCTGTGACTCCCTCTCTCTCTGACCTTCCCCTGCTGATGCTGTCTCTCACTCTCTCCTAGAAATAAATAAAAATTATTTTTTTTAAAAAAAAGCATAAGAATTAATCTCATCTAATTTGTTTATTTGGATTATTTCTTCCATGCCTCTCATGTTCCACTACTGTGCTATTTGCTATAGGCACAGCATCTTCCCTCAAGACATTTTCAGTCTTACAGAGACCTCAGATGAAGTAGCCATGCAGTTAGAATGCAGGGTGCTAAGCGCTCCCGTGGAGGAAGTATAGGGTGTTGTGGGAGTGGAGAGCTTAAGACACTTGTCCAAGATTCTACAACAAGAAAGCATTAAAGCCTGGATTTGATTTGAACCAAAATTTCCAGGCTCCTAACTCTATACATTCCTCTTACATAAAATATTAATTTAGCTTTGCCCAGCCCCCATATATAGGAGGAGCCACTTGAATGGCCACAGGGAGTTCTCTTCCCCTGCTCTTAAGTAAGACTAGTTAGAACTAAGTCACCCATCTTAGCCACAAAGGAGGCCAAAGCTGGAAAGTAGAAAACAGGAATCTCATGATTCACTGAGTGAGAGTTTCATTAGAAAAAAGGCTGTAGCCGCAGATGAAGTCTTTTCCTTTTGTCATTACATGTTGAATCTCTTTTGTCTTGGAGTCAGTCTAACTGAGTACTACATAAATCCAGGCTGGAATGGGTTAAAATAGACAGATAGGCATGAGCAGAAGGGGAGAAAGAAGATGGGAAATTTTGCAGGGACTTCATAGTCTCCGTCCAGAGACTATCCTGCTTCCCTTAGACCAACCCCTTTTGTGACTGCGCACAGTCTGATAAGCAAAAGATGCAGTAACAAAGACTTTCCCCTTTGAAACATGCATACTTAAGAAAAACCTTGTCTGCTAGGAACTCAAAGGCTGTTATAATATTATTATAATATCATTACAATATCATTTGCCTTGCGGTTTGCCCCTCTGCCCCACCCCAGGGGTTTCTTGTAGGTGCTCATGGGAAGTGTAGGACAGGAACATGCACAAAAGGCTGGAATGAAGGAAACCGAGGTAAATTCAGTGGATGGTGTGATATTGACAAGATAGACCAGAGAAACCTCTGTAGACAAACACAATGCAGAACTCAGTGGGCTGCTACCCACCCTCTGTTCAGCCCCCTCCTATGTCTTTGGAGTGTATTTCTGATTTGCTAAACAAAATCTTTGTTGCTTTATTTTTTTAAGTATATTTATTAATTCTGAGAGATGGAGAGAGCATAACCATGCACATGGGGTGGGGGGTGGAGGACAGGGAGAGAAAGAGAGAGAGAGAGAGAGAGAAAATTCCAAGCAGGCTTTGCACTGTCAGTGTGGAGCCCAGTGCGGGGCTCAAACTCATCAACTGCGAGATCATGACCTGAGCTGAAATCAAGAGTCCGATGCTTAACTGACTGAGCCACCCAGGTACCCCCAAATCTTGGCTGCTTTAAGTCTCTATCCAGTCTCTTGACTAAATTCTTCTCTTCAAGAAGATAAGAAATGACAAGTTTTATAGTCCACTACCCAGTATTTCCTCCACCAACTAAAACTTATGGGAAAACTGTTGCCTGGTCCTCTTTGTGGCTACACTTGATAGGAAGCTGTTGTCTTGAGAAGGAGGATTGGTGACATAACTCAGCCTCCCACTGGCTTCATTGCTTTGTATTCCCCACCCTAATATCTTCCAGAATCCATCCTGGAATTCTCACCATTCCCTTCACCACTTTCCCCAACTCCCATCAGTTAGGGGCTAGATTCTCAATTAACTTTTAGCATGGTACCAACCATGATGTCTTAGGGTAAGATAATAAACTAATGAGAACACAGACACTAACCATACATCTCACCGTGTTTCACAGTTGTGGCCAGCCTCAGAGCAATCTCCCAAAAGCTTGGATGTGGGGAATAACTTCTTCCCAATGTCCAGCATTTCAGGATTAAGAGAAACAATGGAAACTAGGATCGGGAGAAAAAGAGTACTCTACTCATTACAAGCTAAATATGATTTTAGGCACTTTACTAATATTTTACTTCATTAGCAATTCAAAATAACCTAAGTAGGCAGATGTTACTGATTGAGAAGAAGTAGTGAGGTTAAAATGATTCCTGAAGTCACATAGTCAGTAGCTGCCAGATCCGAGATTTAAACTCAGTCACAGGCCTTCCCCACTACCAGTCCTTGCTCCTGAAGACAGATGTGTCCTGGCACTCAAGGTGAAGAAGAAGAAGCAAAAAAGACATAAAGGACACTGAAAAACTATTTATGTACTACAAGGAACTCAGTGCTTCTGAGTCACCAGGACCAGCAATGGGGTCTGGAATTAAGCTTACTGCTCTTGGGTAAACCACTGCTCACTGAACTATCACTATAAGGAAAGCCACTTAGTTGAAGAAGGAGGGTTGATGTCCCAGACACAACTTTATAACCGGATTTGCAATATCCCAAATATCACCCCAGCGCAGAGTCTCTTTATAAATGCTGGTTCTGGACTGGGAATCCAAGGGGTTGGGGGAGGCATCAGCTAAGGCCAAGATGGGGAGAGGTGAGCATGAAGAAAGGGAAAGAAAAACACTGAAATGTGTGGTTAGTTTCTATGATTAGTTCAGTGTGATTTCCTTACCATAGGACACCATGGGTTTGTAGTAAATAACAGTTAACCAAGAATATAATCACTAACACATTCTGAGTCCTAAAAATCTACTTCTGTATATAACTCTTGGAAATTTATACACGCGCACGTGCGCGCGCACACACGCACACACACATTAAGTCCATATATATACTGAGCTAGCCTTGGAGAAATTCTAAAAAGAATTTTCACTTGAGAATGTGTGAAACCACTTTTGACCATTCATATTGGGAAACTTCCCACTTATTCTCAGCAATCATCCAAAGGTGAATGAATATTATAGTCTTCTATTGTTGGGCAAGAAGAAGTTGGCTATTAAATTTAAGACAGTTTTATTTATTTTTAATGTTTTTATTTATTTATTTCTCAGAGAGAGATAGAGACAGCATGAGTAGGGGAGGGTCAGAGAGAGAGAGAGATACAGAATCTGAAGCAGGCTCCAGGCTCTGAGCTAGCTGTCAGCACAGAGCCTGATGCAGGGCTCAAACCCACAAACTGTGAGATCATGACCTGAACCAAAGTCGGACACTTAACCAACTGAGCCACCCAGGCACCCCAAGACAGTTTTAAAACTATTAAGAACATTGAAACTTTCACACTGAAATACTGAACCAATGTTCATTGTTCATGATCTACTATTTCTCCCTTTAGGTCTGTTACTATTTTATTTACATCTTAGATACTTTATGTTGGGTCCATAGTACTGATAAATGTTGTATACTTTTGTTTGACCCCTTTATCATTATGTAATATCTTTCTTTGTCTCTCACGATAGAAACAAAGAATTTCTGTAATACAGCAAATTAATACAAAGGATCAAAAAGACTACTATAAATAATTATATGCCTATAAATTGGACAAATTAGAATGTATAAATTCCTAAAAATATACAACTACCAAGACTGAGTTATGATGAAATAGAAAATATGAACAAACCAATTGCTAGCAATGAGATGGAACCAGTAATCAAAAACCTTCCAGCAAACAAAAGTCTAAGGCCAGACAGCTTCACCTGTGAATCCTACCAAATAGTATTTTTCCTAAAGAAAAATCCACACCAATACTTCTCAAACTCTTCCAAAAGTAGAAGAGAGGAGAATTTTTGAAAACACATTTTACGAGGCCAACATTAACTTGATACCAAAACAAAACAAAAGTACCACAAAAAAAAGAAAAGTAGATGATGAATATAAATGTAAAATTTCTCAGCAAAATATTAGCAAACAATACGTTAAAAAGATGTATCTCACCATGATCGAGTGAGATTTATCCTAGGGATATGAGAATGGTTCAATATTCACAAATCAGTCAATATGATACACTACATTTAAAAAATTAAAGGGGCGCCTGGGTGGCTTAGTTGGTTAAGCGTCCGACTTCCGCTTAGGTCATGATCTCGCGGTTTGTGGGTTCGGGCCCCGCGTCGGGCTCTGTGCTGACTGCCAGCTCGGAGCCTGGAGCCTGTTTCAGAGTGTGTGTCTCCCTCTCTCTCTGACCCTCCCCTGCTCACGTTGTCTCTCTCTCTCTCCTAGAAATAAATAAAACATTAAAAAAAAATTAAAAAATTAAGAAAAAAATCATATGATCATCTCAATAGATGCTGAAAAAAGTATTCAACATCCACTTATGATAAAAACTCTCAGCAAAGTGGGTATAGAAAGTACATGCTTAAACATAATAAAGACTATATCTGATAAGCCCACAGCTAACATCATATTCAGTGGTGGAGAGCTGAAAGCCTTTCCTCTAGGATCAGGAACAGGACAAGGATGTCCATTCTTACCTACTCAAATTAGTATCAGAAGCCCTAGCCAGAGCAATTAGACAAGAAAAAGAAATAAAAGGTATCCAAATTGGAAGGGAAGAGGCAAAACTGATTACTAATTAGCAGATGACATGATAGTCTATATAGAAAATCCAAAAAGCTCCACCAAAAAAAAAACCCTGTTAGAACTAATAAATGAATTCAGTAAAGTTACAATATACAAAAATCAATACACAAAAATATGTTGTTTTCCGTACACTAATAACAAACTAACAGAAAGAGAAATTAAGAAAGCAATCCCATCTGCAATTGCATCAAAAAGAATAAAATACCTAGGAATAAATTTAACCAAGAAGGTAAAAGACCTGTATATTGAAAACTACAAGACTTTAATGAAATAACTTAAAGTAGACACAAATACATGGAAACACATCTATGCATATGGCTTAGAAGAATTAATACTGTGAAAATGTCTATACTACCCAAAGCAATCTACAGATCCAATGCAATCTCTATCAAAACTCTAATGGTATTTGTCACAGAAATAAAATAAACAATCCTATAATTTGTATAGAACCACACAGATCCTGAATAGCTGAAGCAGCCTTGAGAAAGAAGAACAAAGCTGGAAGCATTATGCCCCTGATTTCAAATTATATTTCAAAGTTGTAGTAATTGAGACAATAGGATATTGCCATAAAACCACACACATGGGTCAATGGAACAGAATAAATAGTCCATAAATAAATTTTGTATATATGATTAATTATTTATGACAAAGGAACCAATTCGGAATTGAATTCCAAAGGAATTCAACCAATTCGGAAAGGACAGTCTCTTCAACTGGAAAATTGGAGAGCCACATGCTAAAGAAGGAAACTGAACCATCATCTTATACCATACATAAACATAAACTGAAAATGGATTAAAGACCTCAACATAAGACCTGAAACCACAAAAATCCTAGGTAAAAAACAAAAAACAAAACAAAACAAAAATACAAACATATGCAGTAATATCCTTGACAGAGGTCTTGGTGATGGTTTTTTAACTCTGATACCAAAAGCAAAAGCAACAAAAGCAAAAATAAACACATGGGACTACATCGAACTAAAAATCTTCTGTACAGCAAAGGAAACTATTAACAAAATGAAAATCAGTCTACTGAATGTGAGGAGAAAAAGCACAAATCCTATCTATGATAGGGGTAAATATCTAAAAAAGGCAAAGAACTCATAGACCCCAATAGCAAAGAGATCTGATTTAAAAACAAGCACTGGGCACTTGGGTGGCTCAGTCGGTTAAACATCCGACTTCAGCTCAGGTCATAATCCTGCTGTTTTTGAATTCAGTCCCACATCGGGCTCTGTACTGACAGCTCAGAGCCTGGAGCCTGCTTCACGTTCTGTGTCTCCCTCTCTCTCTGCCCCTCCCCCACTTCCACTCCATCTCTCTCTCAAACACGAACAATAAAAACCTTAAATCAATCAATCAATAACTCATAATAAATAAATAAATAAATAAATAAATAAATACAGGGAACAGATTAGTAGTTGCAAGAGACAGGAGTGGGGGACGGGGAAAATGGGTGAACTATTTTTTTAAATACATTGAATAAATTTTTAAAAAATATTAAATGCTTTTAAAAGTAAATCAGTTGAGATATATTCATTGTTCTAGATCAAAGGCACAATATTATGAAGATGCAAATTCTTCTTAAATTGATTTAAAGATCCAGTATACTTTCAGTAAAATTCTTACCAAGCTGTCTTATAGATATTGGCAAATTTGTTGTAAACACTGAGTAGTCTAGACAGTATGAATGCAGAGCAAGTCAATGAACACACATTTCCCAATTTCAAGATTTATTATAAAGCTTCAACCATCAAGAGAGCATGATATTTTCAAACAAATAGACACACAGATAAGTGGAACAGAATAGGGAGTCCACAAACAGATCCCTACAAATACAGACAACTTGACCTTGGTCAAATGAACTAAGGCACATCAATAAAAAAAGATAATCTTTTAGTCCTCAATAATCATCAACAAATGCTAAGGGTACAAATGGATAAGTACAAGGAAATAAATGAGCAAACACACAGACTTCGACCCCTGAAGCATAAATTCACTCAAAATCATTAATTTCCTTAAATGTAAAATGCAAAACTATAAAAATTATAATTTACAAGTTACTTTGATGACTAGTTTTTATATGCAATAACAAGCATGATCCATGAAAGAAAAAAGTTGACAATGTGGACTTTATTAAATTTAAAATGTCTACCCTATGAAAGATAATGTTGAAAGAATGTAAAGATAAGTCCCTGCTGAAGACAATATATTTTTAAAACACATACATGAAGAAAGATTTGCATGCAAAATATTCAAATAACTCATAAAATTCCACAATAAGAAAACAAACTCCCTGAATTAAATAGGGCAGTACAAATAGATATCTTTTGAAATAATATACATAAATGGAAAAAGCATGTATAATTGCTCAACATTGGGGAATTAGTGGGAAAACAATATGCATTGTGCATTAAGGAAAAACAAATAAAAATACCAATGAGATACCCTACCCATCTATTAGATGTGGCTAAATACCAAACGCTGATAATACTAATTGCTGGTGAAGATTTAGGACAATAGGAAATCTCATTCATTGCTGATGCAAATACTAATGGTACCACCTGTTGAGAAAGCATCTGGATAGATTCCTGTGAAGCTAAGCCTAGTGCCACTGTATGGTACAGCAGTTGTGCCCAAGTGGTGTGAAAACATATATCCACATAACAATGACTAAGAACATATATAAAGCACATTTATTAACAATGGGCAAAACCTTGAAGGAACCAAAATGTCCTTTAACAGGTGAACACCAACCAAGTGAGGCACACTAGGTGGAGACACTTGAGGCAGTGCAGGCACAGGGTAAAGAAATCATGAGCTCAGACACAGGCTAGTGGAAAAACAAATGAAGTCTAGATGGACTAGACACACACAGAATGTGTACAGACATGAGCTGGTATAGCCCGATGCACGAGAGATAGACACACTTGAGCTTGGGGTGCACGTGCAGGGAGTGGGACGTCTTATATCAGATGCAGACACAGGAGATAGAGACACTCAAGGAAGGATATGTGCTGCAGGCATAGAAGAGGGTGACACTAGCTACCTGACCTGGGTTTTAGGAACAGGAGGAGATAGAGACTCATGTGGGTTGACATGGGTTGCAAGAACAAAAGGAAAATACACACACCACCCACCACCATCACAAACCAACACCACTACCAGAAACAACAACAACAACACTATCCAGCCACATCCCAGAAGGATGGGCAAATCTGCCTCGTGAACACACTCCCCATCTTCCTCACTGGGCCAGGCTGATGAATTGGAACCTGCTATGTCTATGAGACATGAATTCTCCTTAGATCCACTATTCTCCCTCCTTTGTGGCTGTAGGGAACCTGACCTGTCCAATAGCACCAAAAGCTGAATGACTGCTGCTGTGCATTGTGTAGGGAAAGTTATATACACTAATAAAGGCTTCAGTGAATAAGCAAATGGATTAAGGGCTGGAGGGGGAGCTTTCCTTATGACGGCTGGCATAGGTATTTGTTCACAATGGATGAGACCATGACTTTTAGGAATTAGTGGCTGCAAAGGACTTAGAGACTGAGGTCTACCTCCACGTCCAATTTTGCCATTCCCCATTTTGGAAATTCCATTATTAGAAAGACATAGTAAGTAAGCCATTCTTCTGGTAGTCTCGAGTTGTGAAAGGAAGACCAGCTGGGGCAGATATATCTTCTTAGCTCTATTGAGGAAGCTCCTCTTCCTCGTGTCTGTTTTCCAAGGGGGAGCTGAATACCGTGCAAGCAGCAGCGAGCAGAGAAGTGATGTGGGTACAACATGAGTACAGCAAAAGCACGGTTTATTATATACCTTATGGCTGCTGTACACTCAAGGTGACGTGAAATAAAACCAGTTAACTGGTCCATGTTACGGCCTTCTAAGAAATACAAAAAAAAAAAAAAAAAAATCCCCACTCCATCCATACATTATACAGAACTCACAAAATGCATGAACTCAAGGGAACTGTCAGTCAGGACTGAACACCCTTGCCCTGGCCTTACGTTCTTAGGTGAGCATGTGCTTTCTTTTAGGTCTCATTTAGGTTTTAGTACCTGCAAACCCTATTTCCATTTATATAAACGCACACTTTGTAGCGGAATGGTATGACAGTCTCAAAAGTTCCGTTCACCATTATCTGAAATAGATTTGTTCCCTTTCAACGACTTTTGTCAGGGAAACAAAAAGCTGATATGTTCTTTTTCCTTCACGAGGCAAGAGCCACTTTGGGATGGTGCAGCCAAGTTATTCCCCACTATCTAAATTACGTGTATTTAGCCCTTTTTGAAAACCCGGGAGCGGAAAGCAGTTGATGTGCGTGTTCAGTTCTTTTACTCCTAGAGGCTCTTTCATGTGATTTCACTTATTCTTCACTAAACTCCATGAGATACGTCACAGTTTCAGACTCTTGGTCCCATTTTAATAATATTTGATATCGAGCAAACTGAGGCACAGAGAACTAACGCGATGTGAGTGCCCAGTAAGTGGTGCGCCTCAAGTTTCAACCCTCCTGATAGGAAAACCAAAGTTCCTTTCAAGATACCATCCTGTTTTCTTCCATTAGAACCCTCGTATTCATTTCTTCTTCTCTCATTCCCTCAAGTATCCCACAGTAACCATCAGGGACAAGCAGAGGAGGGAGGCAGTATTTGAAAAGGGCAAGAAGAGCAAGGAACACTGAACAAGAAACAAAGCCCCCGAATTTAAGGGGAAAAAATGTATAGTTAGCTGGGAACCTTGTGAAACAGGAACAAGAATGACAGAGAAGAGAGAAGGGATAAAAAGGAGGCAAAGGAGGATGCTAGAAGTATTGAGGGCTGGGACTAATTTATTCTGGAAGGAAGAACAATGAAAAATAGTAATTCTTAGAGAATTCTTTTCAGAATTCTTCTAAGGTCCCATTGGTGGTGGTGGTTGTTGTTGTTGTTATTGTTGTGATCGTAGTCTTACAATACACTTAAAGTATATGCGTTGGGGGCTGGGCTGTGGATCTTTTCAAACTCTAAAGAATTTTGCGTGGTACTGCTGAGCTGAGAAGCAACCGGAAATCGAATTACGTGTATGATGTGTCTGGCATCTGGAGGAGGCTCCCACACTGAAATTGGGAGCAATAGAAGTAGGCACAGTCTTTTCACTGTCACCAGCTTTAATGGCACAATTTGTACAGCAATGGCGACAGAGTGGCCTGCTTTCATTATCTTTCTTTTTTTAACTTAAATCCAGTTTAATTAACATATAGTGTAATAATGATTTCAGGAATAGAATTTAGTGATTCATCACTTAACATATGACACCCCGTGCTCATCCCATCAAGTGCCCTTCTTAATGCCCCTCAGCTATTAACCCATCCCCCCACCCTGCGAGCAGCCCTGTTTGTTCTCTGTATTTAAGAGTCTCTTATGGTTTGTCTCCTTCTGTTTTTATATTATTTTTGCTTCTCTTCCCCTATGTTCATCTGTTTTGTATCTTAAATTCTACATATGAGTGAAATTATATGATATTTATCTTTCTTTGCCTGACTTATTTCACTTAGCATAATACATACACTGCAAATGGTAAGATTTCATTCTTTTTGATTGCCAAGTAATATTCCTCTGTGTGTGTGTGTGTGTGTGTGTGTGTGTGTGTGTGTGTGTACACCACATCTTCTTTATCCATTCATCTGTTGTTGGACATTTGGACTCTTTCCATCCTTTGGCTATTGTCAATAGCACTGCTGTAAGCATTGGGGTGCATGTGCCCCTTTGATGCAGTACTCCTGTATCCTTTGGGTAAATACCTAGTAGTGCAATTTCTGGGTCGTAGGGCAGCTCTATTTTTCATTTTTTGAGGAACTTCCATACTGTTTTCCAGAGTGGCTGCACCAGTTTGCATTCCCACCAACAGTGCAAGAGGGCTCCCTTTTCCCCGCATCCTTGCCAACATGTGCTGTTGCCTGAGTTGTTCATGTTGCCATTCTGACAGGTGTGAGGTTGTATCTCATCGTGGTTTTGATTTGTATTTCCCTGATGGTGAGTGATGTTGGGAATTTAGAAATAGACAAATTTAATGATCCCTGAGGCTTTGAGATAAGAAGAAAGGAGTTACTCTACTTCTCCTTCAATTGTATAATAAACAGCTGACATTTTTTGAGTATTTTGCATGTTCTCAAAATTGTTGTAAATATAGGACCTGTTAATCTGTTGAATTCTGACAGAATCGTATGGGATATGTACTTATTACCCCTTTTATAGAGGGAGAAACTGAGGTCCAGAGAAATGACTTGCCCACTGTTATATAAGCCATCTTTCTCCATTTTCTATCTTCCTCACTCCACTTCTTAAGCCATTTCTTAAAGGAGAGACCTGATTTCACTTACCTCCCACTTATTCTTTGACTCAGTAAAATTTGGCTTCCATTCTCTCCTACCACCTCCAACAATTCACACCAGCAGAAGCATCTCCAATGACCTCTTAACTTCCAGTTCCAGTGATTGTCTTCTATTCCCCATCCTACGTCACCACTCTGAAGCCCTCCATAATGTTGACACACCTCTTCCTTTTCAGAATGTACGATCCTTCTACATTGGCTTTGCTCCTGTTGTGCTACTATGTGCCCTCAGTCTTCTCAGTGGTTTAGCCACTTTTAATGTTTCCAGAAAGCATTAGGCTCCATCCTTCACTCTCTTCTCTCCTCCTTCTAACAACTGAGTCTTACTGAGATACTTACTGAGATAAGTGTGGATAGGAGAACATCAGAATCACCTGGGAGATTTTTAAGCTATCCATGCCCTCTTCCAAACTCCTGGTTGTTCTGATACACGCCCACACCTTGTCGGGGAGTAAAAGCAGGGAGAGTTATGTTACCTCCTACCTTAATATTTAGTGCATTTAATCAAATAGATATTTGAGAAGGAAGAGCTCATTCTTCTTCTTTACTTTTTTAAAAGGTTATTCTTCTCTCACTCCCACCTCCAAAAAAGATAACTTTCGTCTGCCTTTCTGTGCATTTTAAAAACCTTTTAAATGGCCTATATTGCCATTAGTAAAAACAGGGAACTAGAGATGGGGAAGAGAAAGAGAGAAGTAGGTGGCCCAGGTATTATGTGCTTCTGCAGAGCAGTGAGGAGAAAGGATATAAAGGAAGATGCAGTCTTGGAACCTATGTCTGTCTGTGTTGGGAGAGAAGGCCTGAGGCCAAGCCCAGGAGGTCCAGGATGCTCAGATAGGCTGTGGCAGGAGTCAAGGGCAGAGAGAGGTTGGTTATGCCACATGTAGGAGAGTTTGGGACTGTGGCTTTTGTATGTACAAAGGATTCCCTCCACCCTTCAATTGCCTCCATTTAAAAATAGCTATAGATACATGGGGCGCCTGGGTGGCTCAGTCTGTTAAATGTCCTACTTCAGTTCAGGTCATGATCTCGTGGTTCATGAGTTGGAGCCCTGCATCAGGCCAGCTCAGAGCCTGAAGCCTGCCTCAGATTCTGTATCTCCCTCTCTCTCTTCCCCTCCCCCACTCCCACTCTCTCTACCTCTCGAAAATAAATAAACATAGGGCACCTGGGTGGCTTAGTAGGTTGAATGTCCGACTTTCGCTTAGGTCATGACCTTGCGGTTCATGGGTTCGAGCCCCGCGTCGGGCTCTGTGCTGACTGCCAGCTCAGAGCCTGGAGCCTGTTTCAGTCTGTGACTCCCTCTCTCTGACCCTCCCATGCTCACGCTGTCTCTCCCTCTCTCTCTCCTAGAAATAAATAAAACATTAAAAAAAAAAGAAAATAAATAAACATAAAACAATTTTAAATAGCTCTAAGTACAATATGAAGAACACAGACTCATTGCTTCTGTAATGTCCCAACCAAAAATACACAATCTGGGCCTACTCATAAGGAAGCATTAGAAACATCCAAATTGAGTAATATTTTACAAAATGACTGGCTTCTAATCTTTAAAAATACAGATATCATGAAAGTCACGGGAAGACTGAGGTACTATTCAGATTCAAGCAGACAAGAGAAGCATGATCTCTAGAAGTATACCTGACTGACCTAGATCCCTTTGCTATAGAAAATGTTACTGGAACAATTGGCAAATCTTGTATAGGGTCTCTAGATGAAGGATACTTGGGAATTCTTCATACTACTTTTGCAACTTTTCTGTAAGTTTAAAATAGTCTCAGAATAAAAAATAATGTTCTGTTAAAATAAATAAATAGCAATAAATTGCCTACTTGACAATTTGTGTATAAATAAGAATGTCTTGTTAAATATTCTTAATGAATAGTAAAACTACTCTTTATTGGGTGATGAACTCTGCTAGGAGCTTTATATGTATTGCCTCATTTAATCTTTACAACAACTCCATGACGAAGATACTAGAATTACATTTCTTTTACGAAGAAGTCATGCATCTTGCCTGGCAAGAGGCACACCAAGTATTTGAGCCAGGGTCTGTCTGACACTAAAGCTCATGTCCTTAAGCAATGTCATTCATCTAAACGCGATGACCCAATATCATTAGTTATCAGGGAAGTACAAATTAAAGCCACGGTGAGACACTAGCACACACCCATCGAAAGGACTGAAATTAAGACAGGCAATGTCATGCATTGGAGAGGATATGGTAACCATAATTCTCAAACATTGCTGATGGGAGTAGAAACATGCCATAAACACTTTGGAAGAAAGTTTGCCAGTTTCTAATAAATTTAAATATATGCCTGCCTTTGACTCAGCAGCCCTGCTCATAAATATTTATGCAAGAAAAATGAAAATAAATGTCCACCTGTAGATGTAAAAATGTATATTGCCACTTTATTTGTAATGGTCCCAAACTGGGAACAGCCCAGGTATATGAAAACTGAAAAGAAGAAAAAGAAGCAGTATGTTCTTTTAATGAAATACTACAAAGGAACAAAATGCTAATATGCCCAACAACAGGGATCCATTTCACACCCATTATGTTTCAGAAATAAACAAGAACAAAAATAAATAAATAATAAATAAATAAATAAATAAATAAAACAAAAACCAATCAGACACGAAGGAGTACATGCTGTGTGATTCCATCTCACTGAATTTTTTTGGCCTCAAAGATGAAGTAAGCTGGCATGTTTTCTATCCCAGAGCCTATGGAGCATCCATGCAGTAAGAACCTGACGGTGATCTCTAGAAGCTTAGAGTGGCCTCAAATCAACAGGTAACAAGAAAAAGGTTCCTAACCACACAACCCAAAAGAACTGAACTCTCCTAACAACTATGTGAACTTGGAAGAGACCCTTAAGCCTCAGTTGATTTATACAGCCCCAACCAACCCCATGACATCAGCCTGGTGAGACGTTGAGCAGAGGACTCTGTTAACCCACAGAAACTCTGCAGTAATAAATGTATTGTTTTAAGCACCTAAGTTTATGATCATTTGTGACACAGCAATAGAATGAATGCACCCTCCTTTCTTTCTTTTCCAAGTATCCCTCTCCATGCTCCAGTCCCTCTGAATTTTTCTTAGTTTCCTAACTGAAATCTGACTTCCATGACTGTGGTTTTGCAAAAAATGTTGATTTTGCCTGGAATGCCCTTTTTCTCTTTTCTGCTTACTGAATATTAGCCATCCTTCAGGATCCAGATCAACCCATCTTCTCCTGGAAACCTTGACTTCCCCAAACTGATTTCATTTCTCCCTTCTCTGTACTCCCACAACATCTTATGGCCCGCCCTCCCCACTCCCACACAACTTAATTGAGAGCAAGAACTCATATTATCCACTTAGAACTAGAATAGTGCTTCGAACATAGTAGCCACTCAGGAAATAGTTAATCAGTTAATACACCTATTTTTTTTCCATTCAAATGCTTCTGAAGCTTAATCAATGTAACAAATACTGCCTTTCGGTTCCTCGTATAGCCACCGGTAAAAAATAAAAAGATTAGTAGGTCATGTTTCCTGTTCCAAATAGAAGGCAAAAGATTTGCACACCAATAATAATGATGAGAGGCAGAGCACGATGTGTGTCTAATAAGAATCTGTTCTGTGGGAGGTCTGAGGGAGAGAGAGATAGGGTTCACAGAATGCAGAGCATTTGTCTCCCAGCCTCATTTACCTATGTGTTTTAGGGAAGAACACTTTCCCATCATTACTAAGGAGGCAGGAGCAAGGATGAAAGAAAAATGGCTGCTCATGGGGCTCCTGGGTGGCTTAGTCGGTTAAGCGTCCGACTTTCGCTTAGGTCATGATCTCGCGGTTCGTGGGTTCGAGCCCCGCGTCAGGCTCTGTGCTGACTGCCAGCTCAGAGCCTGGAGCCTGTTTCAGTCTGTGACTGCCTTTCTCTCTGACCCTCCCCTGCTCATGCTGTCTCTCTCTCTGTCTCCTAGAAATAAATAAAACATTTAAAAAAAAAAGAAAAAAGAAAAAAAAAGAAAAATGGCTGCTCTTATCTTTCAGGTGGCTGGCTGTGGAGCCCCACTCCCAGCAATCCACAGTCCTTTGTGAGCAGACTGGAACATACACACAGCTGTGAAAACAGCCAGAGGCAAAGTCGGGTCACTGAGGAGGAGAGCGTTGTTGAGCAACGTCAACTTCCCTCTTAGACCCTGTGGCCAGCAGGGCCCTGAGAGACCCTGAGCCACAAAGTCTTACTTGCTGTTGCATGTGGCGCTACTCACAGCAGCGGGTTCAACTGCTGTTGGTGTGAAACCCAAGGAAAATGTCCCTGCAGCTGCTGATGTCAATGTGCACATCATCAGACACCCACATCCTGTTGCCTTACAATCACACCAGCCCTCCCTTTATATGATATATCAAAGAGGATATGTCTTCTTTCCCCCCACCCCAATAAATTTCTTTCAGTTTTCAGCAGAAAAGAGATGTGTGTTTGAGTTCTGCTGAAGTGCACCAAATGTGGGCCAGGGTGACTTCCTCTCATGTCAAATGGTAACTCAACACACTTAATCATTTGGTATCAATTCAACACTCTCTTCCTTCAAAAATCCTCATCTGCTTAGTATGCATCAGTTAAAGACACTTGCAGAGAATTACATAGGGTGTCTATAATATTAAAATCCACTTAAATTTTAAATTTTAAAGCAGTTAAACATATTAGAGATGCCTGTGTGGCTCAGGCAGTTAAGCGTTCAACTTCAGCTCATGTCATGATCTTGTGGTTCGTGGGTTCAAGCCCCGTGTCAGACTCTGTACTGACAGCTCAGAGCCTGGAGCCTGCTTTCAGATTCTGTGTCTCCCTCTCTTTCTGCCCCCTCCCCTGCTCCCTCACTCTTGATCTCTCCCTTTCTCTCTCTCTCTCTCTCTCTCTCAAAAATAAACATTAAAAACTTTTTAATAAAAAAATGTATTGATCCAGTTGCTCCTTTAAGCTTACAAAATGTTGTAGATATAAAGTCATGATTATGCTTAACTTGGTTCCATGATTTTGAGTCTTATCCACTTAATTAAGCAGGCCGAAATAATCATCAGATCATTGGATCAATGTAGGTTACTCATATCAAGCTCTTCATTTTGAACTTCACATTTTTAGCTTTGGAGAGGAGGGTAGGAAGGAAGAAGAGCTCAAGTTTTATTGGAAATAAACTGACAGTGGCGAAAACTACTCTGTTTTTTTCTAGTTTGGAATATTCCCTCTTTTCATACTGCTTTGAATCATTTATGAGCTAAATTTGATAGTACCCTGGTTACCTCAGTAAGGGTCACAGAGAAACACCTCTCTTGGCAGCCACCTCACTGTGGGACTTTCCAACACTTCTACCAGCCTCTAATGCATTCATTGTAGTGATGATGACACATGTCTTGGCAAAATGTCTCCATTTTCAGAAGTAGAACAGCTCCAATGTTCGTGATTCTATTTTAGACTTGTGCTAAAGTTATCTGTCCACCACAGACTGACTTTCTTAAACCTCATCTAATTTCGTTCAGATGTAGTTTGGTCAGCCATGTTAATTTGCTCAGATAAAGAGATAATATTGCCTTCTAGAGTTGAAGCTAAATATTAGAGATGATATTGTGTTAAGCTATATGTTTCCAGACCTGGGGGTCTTCATTTAAGTTGGTAAATGCTTATGAGGCTACCATTAGCTTTCTTGTAAAATGTCATGTAGAACATTAGTGTTAAAAATATGCTCATAACTTGGAAGTATCAAGGAGTGTTTAAAAAATATTCTACATTTTATTTCTTTTGATTAACTGGTTTTAACCTTTCTCAGTAGGCTTTTGCATTGAACCATGGGCTAGCCAAACTAAACTCCAGAAGTTTAAAGACAACTTGGATAGGAAGTAGGACAAATAAAAGATATATTATGAAAAATATAACAAGTTTCACAAGCTAATCTCTCTCCAAAAAATGCCAACATACTTTTATTCACTATAAATTCACCCTTTAAAGTGTTTACAACAACTGATAAATATTTTTAATTCTTCAGTGGTTGTACTTGTTTAGTTGTCAACAGTTCAGGTTTAGAAATACGAATTTTCGTCTGCATAGCTGTTTATCACATTGCATTCTTATTATTTTATTAAATGAATGGAAGTGAATCAATGAAAAGAATAATATTATGAGTTATAAATATAAATCCAATATGACTGAAACAGATAAAATTATCATGATAACATAGCAGTGAGCAGTTATTGTACTAAATCAAGCCAACTATTCATTGAAATGTTAAAGAAAAGAACAAAATTAAAGAATAGCGTAACATCGAGGCACCTGGGTGGCTCAGCCAGTTAAGTGTCCAACTCTTGGTTTCAGCCCAAATCAGGATCTCATGGTTCGTGAGTTCAAGCCCCACATCAGTCTCTGTACTGAGATTCTCTCTTTCCTTCTCGCTCTCTGCCCCTCCGTCACTCATGTGCACATATACGTGCTCTTTCACTCTCTCAAAATAAATAAATAAACTTTACAAAAAATAGCATAGCATAATGAAAATATATCACCAAAGATTATGCTAATAGCAGATATTTACTTAAGAATATCATAACATTTAGTTTAGTCTCTAAAAATAAACTAATGTCTATTCAGTTTTCAATTTTAGATTGTTATGCTTTTTTTCAGGAGTACATCATGTACCAAAGAGGGTTATTAACTGTGGTTTTTTAAAAGACTTCTGTTTGAAATCAGACAGATCTGGGTTGAAATCCTAACTCCTCTATTTACCTAATGCAAGTTACTAATTTTCATTGAGTTGTAGTTTCCTCATCTGAAAAATTAGGATTACCCAGTGTGTTTGGTGTTTAATGTTGTTTATGTTTTGAGTTGTTTATGAGGACCAATGGACAACATATCTTTTTGGATATGGAAAGGACCTTTCATGGTACCTGGCGTGTAATAGGCTTTCATAAGATGTTAATTTTTTAGAAAAAGCTGTATGTCATATATGTGCTGACAGTGGGCTCATTTCTAAATATATTCCCAAGAAAAACTGGAATGTATTTACACTATACTAAAGAATGTGGCCCATCTTATGCTGATAAGATAGGAAATAAAGAGTATGGTCAATGCATTGGAGACAAGGAGCTTCATCTGCTCTCACTGCCATGCCAGCACCCTCAAGAAAGCTTCCAGAGGCCCTTCATACCCACCCCGCGGGCATGACCCGCAGAGTTGCACCAGGCAAAAAATCTCTGGCTTATTGCTCAGCCAATTTATCTGAATGAAGATGAGGGAGCATCTTGTATTATCCAGTGTTCTCCAGAAAAACAGAATCAATAGGATGTGTATATAAGAGAGATGCATTTTAAGGAATTGGCTCCAGTGATTGTAGTGATTGGCAAATCTCAAACTTACAGAGCAGGCCAGCAAATTGGAGACATAAGGAAAGATTGATGCTGCCATTCAAGTTGGAAGGTCATGGCTGGCAGAATTCCTTCTTTCAGGACTCCACTTTTTGTTCTATTAAGGCTGTCACCTGATTGGATGGGCCCCACCTACATTATGGAGGGATATCTCCTTTACCTAATGTCCACTGCTTTAAATGTTAATCTCATCAAAAAATACCTTCACGACAACATCTAGAAAAAAATGTTTGACGAAACATCTGGGTACCGTGACCTAGTCAAGTTGACACACAAAATTAACCATCTCATTTCATAAACATCATCCTCAACAGATGTTGACAAGTGTAGTAGCTATGATTACAAGTTTCAGCACCCAGCAGAAATGTGTTCCAACTCTGCCTCCTCAACTTATGAGCTCTATGAAAACTATGTAAAATTTCTAAACCCTATCTGTAAAACAGGAGTCAAGATACCCACAGCAGAGACTTGTTAGGATTGAAGTAAGAAGCAAATGAACTCATGATGCAGTGGACATGTTTAGAATCATACATGTCATATACAATGGGTTCGATAATTCATTAGTATCTTTTCCTGGTGAAAACAAACAAGAAGTCTGGTTAAAAGAAAATACATCCAGAAGATTTGTTGATGACTCTGCCTAGGTTAATGCCTGACCCATTTCAAATTTTATTTCTTCTAAGTAATGCCTTTTTGTTGTTGTTAAAATAAAGGAAACACTCCACTTACTACTTCGCAAAATGCATGTCCCACCCAAGTTGTCTCCGTGTACCTTTTCCGTCTTGTTTGTCTGCTCACTGCTATTCTCTTCTGCACATTTTTGTCACAGAGAATTACCAGGTATAGGTCAGTAAATGCCACAGGGATTACAAAGGAAAAGAAAAGCTTCCTGCACTTCTACCCTTGCAAGCACAAAATTAATCACACTTTATCAGTAAAGAGGCCAAGTAAGTCAGGCCTGCACTTGAACTCATTCTCCTCACATAAATAGTTGAAATAGAAATGTTGATTCATGTATTTGAATAGGAATGTGTTCATGCTTTCAAAATAGGATGAGTCTCTCCATCTCCATACAATTAGACCCACAAATGCGCATGCATACACACACATAGTTCACACGAGTGTCACAGAACATTCTAGGAGTGACACATTTCTGCACAAGGAAAGCAGGGTCTTTCACTCGTAATGCCAGGCCTCAAGTTCACTTCGCAACAACCCATTCCCTACAGCCTCAGAAAACTATGAGTGACAGAGTAAAAAGTTTACTCTAATTTTATATGCACATGGACGTTGTTCCTAGATTAGGTAATTCGGATAACAGATCATGATTATTCTTGGTTACCATGTAGTTTAAAATAACAACAGTGACTACATCAACAACAGTCTCCTAGAAAATCTTATAAAGATCACAGGATCTGGGGTATGAGCCATCAGAGACTCCTAGGTTGGAAATGTATTATTGTTTGTGTGTTTGAGAAAAGTCTGAGCTAGGAGATTGACACGTGGGTCCCAGCTCTGGATCTAGCACCAGGTGGTGATCTTAAGTCAATCAACCTTTCTGGGCCTCAGTATTCATCTGGTATTGAGATCCTTACTAAGGTTAATTGAAATATTATTATGTGAAACCATTTTATATCTACTACTTATCTTGTAGTCTAGTATAAGTGGCTAGTAACAGGAGCTAATATCTATTGAGCACTTGGTATATGTCAGATCCTTTTTTAGTTGTATATGTGTATGTGTGTCTCATTCAATTTTCATAACAATACTCAGAAAGAGAAATTATTATTAGGCCCATACTACAGGTGAGGAAACTGAGGTTAATAAACATAAAGCACTGGACAAGTTCCAAGCAATAGTAGGTGCTAGAGACAGGCTTCAAATCCAGGCAGGTGGGCTACAGGAGTCCAGGCACTGATTTCTCCCACTTTCAAGGTTAAGATTTGAAGGATTGTTAACATTGGAGAACCCATCCTGGCTCGTTTTTTTTTTTTTTATTTTTTAAATAATTTTTTTAATGTTTTATTCATTTCTAGGAGACAGAGAGACAGCGTGAGCAGGGGAGGGTCAGAGAGAGAGGGAGACACAGACTCTGAAACAGGCTCCAGACTCTGAACTGGCAGTCAGCACAGAGCCCGATGCGGGGCCCGAACCCACAAACCGTGAGATCATGACCTAAGCGAAAGTTGGGCGCTTAACCGACTAAGCCACCCAGGCACCCCTTGGCTCGTTTTTTATAAGATGATACTGAGGCAAAGCGAATGTGAAGTTCACACTATAAAATACTAGACACATACAAGGCATCTCCTGCCATTGATGTGTTTTTTCTCTGAATGGTGATGATAGCCAGGGCAATAATAGTTAGGAAATTGTTAACCTGAGTGGGATGTCAGACACAAATAGGAAGATTAAAAGCCTCAAAATGGGAATGTTACAGAGACAGATTGTGGGGCTGATGGAGAAAATAACATGAAGGGTATCGATACAGGATACAGAGGAGAAAAGGATATAGAACCTCACAGAGGTAAAGACTTTATTTCTTGGTTTGCTCTTTACCCTGTATTATTCTAGGAGCAATAGCCAAAAACTGAAAAGTTCAGTGTAAGCTTTGGAGTCAGTGCTGAGCTCAAATCCTTCCATTATGTGTATCATGAAGCAAGATATATAATCAACTTGGAGAATTTCTACTCCATGCTGAGATTAATAAATGGGTCTTTTTTCATTATGGATATACTGTTCTGAGACCTCTTCATACTAATCTGCCATCACAGATACAAGGAGAAATAATATAAAAATTAATGAGACAATACTTTTAAGATTTCCCTAACAAGTTTCAAAAGCACATCTAACTGTAGATGCTTATCCATAGTGAACTGAACTATTGAATACTGGTATGTGTGACTCATTGAATCTTGGATATTGTGAACAACAGGTATAAGTAACCCAATAGTTGATGATTTCCAAGAACATCATATGGTGATGGTAAGTATTAGTCTTCATCCCGAATAATCTATCTCATATTTTGGCCAATTCATTTTAGAAATTTCTGTATTTTACATGTTGGTCAATAAAACACAGCTCTCAAAAATTTAATATAATAAACACTGGTTTCACTTTAAAATGTCAGAGGATAGAAATTTGACTACTGTAATGTATGAAGCATAGAGAAAAAAATAGGAGAGATAATCTAATCACTTATACTAAAATTTTATTTTTTCAATTTTGTTCTAAATATCTCAATCTAGGCAGAGATGAGTCATTTGTGTTGGGTTATTTATGCATTAAATTGTTTTAATAATACCTTTCTCAATACTATCACCAGGCAAAAGTAAAAAAATGGGGGCAGGGGAAGAAGGAAAGTATTCATTAAATTGCATAATAGTCAATACTGTTACAATTTTATGACTTAAAATAGTATATGAAAATAGCTTATCAAAGGTTTTCTTCTTTGGCAGAATTCTAATTTTTTAAAGGTAGCTAGTATTGGACTCAGATGACCAGAAACTGGGTTTAAGTCAAACTGACCCAGGGCTATAATTTTACTTCTTCTGACAGAGAGTAATAAGAGTGTGGTAATCACTGGGGCTATTTCACCAAGAATGGCTGAGCTGTATTTATTACCACCCTAATGGAGACTCATTCCATGAGTGGTATTGTTTATTTCTTTGAAAGATTGACTCCCTGGGGAAAGAGTCCTACTTGATCACATCTGTACTTTTCTGGAAGTAACAAAACTCCTATGCAATGTATAGGCATAGCTGAGGAAAATAACTACTGTTGATTGAGCACCTACCATGCACCTGCATCAGATTCATTTTCTCATTTTGTCCTCAAACAGCATGGAGCGGGGGGGGGACATTATTATCTTCATTACATGGATGGGAAAACTGAGACCTCAAGAAGATACAGGACTTGTGTAATGGTATCTATTCTACAACTACTACAGTAATTATGCCTACAGTCATTCTTATTGAAAAGAAATGGCTTGATGCTGGACTTGTGTTGTAGCATGAAAGCTAGAAGCTTGTTATTGCACACAATGGAGCATCCCACTCACTGAAACATTAACACCCATCTGTGATTCTGCAGAAGCTGAAAAACAGTCATGGTAAACCAAGCGGGGATCTTGACATTTAGCCTTTCAAACACATACTTTGATATGTTTCCTGGGAATAGTAAACCTCAACACCCTGCTTCAAAGAAAAAAGTCCATCCGTGATAGAGATAAATGATCTCCCTCAAACAGGAAGTTCTGAGCTCATAAACAATTATTGCTCACTATTTGAAAAGGGAAGTGTAATTGAATGTGTTTTTCCATCAGAACTGACTAACAGAGCAGGCAGTCCAGTGGTCAGGACTGACTTTCCACAGAAAGCTCGAGGAATAGCTTGCCATTGAATGATGGAGTCTGTGCTGATGACATATTTTGGCTGCTTAAAGTTCTCATGTGTCTGACATCCATGCCTTTCCCAGGAGGTCTGTAAAGAGATGGGGTATTTTCCTTTTTAAGAACACCGAAAGAAAAATTAACCTAATTTGAGCATGGGAAGGGAAGTAAAATGATTCTCGATGAACCATACACCATTTTAAAATTATGTCTTTAACCAGCTGGACAGGAAATATACAACGTATCATGTGCACATCTTTCCCAAGGACAGGTGCAACACCGTCCACCATGTCCTTGGATCCATTCCTCTTCCTTCCTTCCTTCCTTCCTTCCTTCCTTCCTTCCTTCCTCCGTCCCTCCCTCCCTCCCTCTTTCTTTCTTTTTCTTTCTTTCTTTCTTTCTTTCCTTCTTTCTTTCTTTCTTTCTTTCTTTCTTTCCTTCTTTCTTTCTTTCTTCTTTCTTTCTTTCTTTCTTTCTTTCTTTCTTTCTTTCTTTCTTTCTTTCTTTCTTTCTTTCTTTTTCTTTCTTTCTTTCTTTCTTCCTTCCTTCCTTCCTTCCTTCCTTCCTTCCTTCCTTCCTTCCTTCCTTCCTTCACTTTCTTTCTTTCTTTCTTTCTTTCTTTCTTTCTTTCTTTCTTTCTTTCTTTCTTTCTTTCTTTCTCTTTCTTCTTTCTTTCTTTCTCTTTCTCTTTCTTTCTTTCTTTCTTTCTTTCTTTCTTTCTTTCTCTTTCTTTCTTTCTTTCTTTCTTTCTCCTTCCTTTCCTTTCCCTCCTTCCTTTCCTCCTTCCTTCCTTCCTTCCTTCCTTCCTTCCTTCCTTCCTTCCCCCAGGCATGTATCTCCTCTATGTCAAACCTCTCACTGTGCACTGTTAGTCTCATTAAAGTCATTGAGCACTTATTGTCAGTTTTTACCATTTAAAAAAAAAAAGCATTATGAAGGGAAAAGATATTTTTTAAATTATTTTTAATGTTTTATTTTTGAGAGAGAGAGAGAGACAGTGTGAACAGGGGAGGGTCAGAGAGAGAGACACACACAGAATCTGAAGACAAGCCCCAGGCTCTGAGCTAACTGTCAGCACAGAGCCCGATGCGGGGCTCAAACCCACGAACTGTGAGATCATGACCTGAGCTGAAGTTGGACGCTTAACCGAATGAGCCACCCAGGTGCCCCGGGAAAAGATATTTTTAAAAAAACTAAGATCATTGACATTCACACCCACACGCACATACATACACAAAGCAAATGAAAAAGAATTTAATCAAAGCCATGCTGTTTGCTACTAAGTGTTAGATTAACTGACGAGACTGTTTTGTAATTTTATCTAATGCTTTTATAGAAGATTTTTAAAAGTCCATTCTTTTCCAAATCTTAAGAATGAGCAATTATACCTTTTTTTTTTAGAAAAGCATAGCTTACACAAATCTGTTCAAAAAGAGAAACTATAGAAACATTAAAATTCTGCTTCTAGAATATATTTACAACCTAATTTAAGAATGTTCTCTTTAGTATCATATTTGAATGTATGTTTTGATATCTCAATTTCTGAAAAGGGAATATAATATTTAAATCTTAGCCAATAACTGAGACACTATTCAGAAACACACTAAGTCTTAGAGGTGCCAGCCAAATTACACCCATTTCCAACAAATTCTTTCATAGAGCTTAACTATGTATTTGCAGGAACAAGTCCTTGTCTCATAAGGCCTCTCTAAATTGTAAGATTCCCATGTTATTTTCATTTTAATCAAAACAAAATTCACCCTGGTATGGCACAGACCTCAGGCCCCACTCCATTGTTCACAGAACAGATGTTTTGGAATTCACATAATGACAGACAGACTTCCTTTTTGAAAGGTTTCTAGAATGAGGGCTCTGGTCCAACTGCTCATGCCTGTTTGACCTTTCACTCATCAAGACAATATTTGCATTTCCACACTTATCCTGTGGCAATCTCATCTTGATAAAAAGTCAAGTTTCTTTGAACTTAATTGTATATCCCCTTTTCCCCCCCAAATTACATTCCTAACATTTAGAATGTTGAGTTATCAAGACTTCACTTAAGTCTTAACTTTTTTTTTTTGAGCTATCATCTCAAATGATAGGCAAATGGAGAAATAATATCAATATAAATTCATTATAAAACTAAGAACTTTAAATAACAGGAACCTCAGCCTCTAAATAAACAAGAGACACAAATGGGTAACCTTTGCTAGGTTAAGCTCCAGAGGACCCCCAGAGGGCATCCATGGCATAAAAAGAATATATGTCTAATGGGTCCCCTTAAGAAAATGGGACAAGTTATTCTGTCAGTGTCCAGGAACTGATAACCACATACTTCCTGAAAAACCATGTGCACCAGTGAGCCAATCCCTCTCAGAATTCTTGGCCTGGATTATTGTTGACATTGTTGGGAATTTGGATATTTTTTGTAATCGTCTGATATTGCTAATATTTACGTAACCTAGCCCATCCAGTCCCTGGGTGTGAGATGTTTTCAGAGGCATGCTGACTAAATTCAAGTGCTAAAGTACCATTTAAGATACTGCAGCAGTAATCTCCTAAATACCACCTAGGTCTGTGCTTCGGAAGTAAACATCCCCTGTTCCCATCTTTGATTTCACTGAACATAGGAAGACACAACACATGGTCTTTACAATGAAAAGGTCTGCATTTCAGTTTTCTTTGAGGGTTGGAATTTTAAAGTTTCCAAAGATTTCTCTTGCTTAACTTCAATTCCCATTACCCCAGTGGACTCAATAGGCCTTACCCTGATTTTACACAATTTCAAAGAGCAAATGCATAGGGCTATGTTTGAAGCCAAGTATATGTATAGAAGAAACTAGATACACCAAAGGATTATTTTAACTCTTCTCTGGTCATACAAGAGCTGTCTTTAAAACTTGCTTCAACAGGAACTTTTGCCTTAAAGTTTTGTCATTTATCAGTCCAGAGTGTGGGCTTTGGTTTGACTTCCAGCTTCTAGAATTTTCTCCAACAAATTTCTACAAATATGCATTCTGTCATGTTTGCATAATATCAGAGTTGCAGGAAACCCATGCAAAAGAGACGCAGCCCCTGTTTCTTAAAGAGATGACAATTTAATTGGAGACAATTTAACTCCTTGTGACAGCTATTATCAGGACAACACTGGAGTCCGAAGGTGGTATTTTATGCAATCTCAGGGGATTTCAAGTGGGAGAGATTTTCAGAGGAATACTTTCTGAATGGTAAAACAATCCTTAAGATAACTTTTACTGTATACAGCATGACTACAAGAAAAAGAGTATTTTTGTCACTCAGGTTAATTACTCAGAATTGGCCTCAGGCTTCATATGGAATTTCTAGTTAGGTAAGCAGTCCCTGGCAGCTTATCTTCCCATCAGAACCAAATGTAACCTGCACAAGAAAAGGGAAATCTTTAAATAATAAAAATTAATCTTGGCTTGCTAATGTATATGCATAAAGCATAGAGTAATGAAGCATATGGTAATAAATAAAGGATGGGCATTCTGGGTTCTAACTTGCCATGAATTATGACCCTGGGCAAGTTACTAGACTTCCTTGTCATCAGTTTTCAAGGGTAAAATTACAAAGACTTTGAAATCAGAAAGGCTAAATTTGAATTTCGTCTCTGCCCTGGAATGTGGGATTTGCCCAGTAAACTTGGCAAACTTAAACAGGCTCAAAAGGTGTCTGTTTGCTTCATAATTTTTATCATGGAGACAGCAGGAGCTACCTGAAAGAGCTGATTTGTGAATGAAATGAGACAACATACAAGGTTCCTCACACCATTAGCACTCTAAATATATTTTAATTTCCTGTTGAGAAACTCTAGGTGAAAACATTTTGAAGAATTTATAAGCCGTATTCAAATGTAAGAGATTGTCACTATTTACAGCCAGTGCTTAGTAACTAAAAATGAATAGCAATGGAGAAGAGTGTTCTGAGCTGAGAAGTATTAATAATGTTAAGGCTGGAAATATAGTTTCAACGTCTATCGGCAAGCTTATTCACCTTTTGCTTTTAAGTGAGATGTTCCACTTTGATTAGAATGGTCGTGAGTAATTCCATGTTAGTCTACATTTCAGAAAACGTCATAGCTCTACACCTTGCAATTCTTGACAAGAAATCAGCCTCAAATAACATAAATGTCAGCATCACATGCCTACATTTGTGGCAGTGTTTTAAATTTTACTCTAATAAGTGATGTCTTAAACACAGACATTTGCACATAATCCTAATCATTGGTACATGGCCTGCTATGGACCATGGTTGGTGTTTGATCTTCAGAGATGACATTCATAAAATCCTTACTATGATTTTTGGTCTAAATACATATAATCTGAATGCATTTTTTATGGGGCACCTGGTTGGCTCAGTCAGTGAACATCCAGCTTTGGCTCAGATCATGATCTCGCAGTTCGTGTGTTCAAGCCCCGCGTCAGGCTTTGTGCTGATAGCTAGCTCAGAGCCTGGAGCTGTCTTTGGATTCTGTGTCTCCCTCTCTTTCTGTCCCTCTCCTGTTCCCGCTGCCTCTCTCTCTCTCAAAAATAAATAAAACATTAAAAAATTTTTGAATGTATTTTTTATATATCCATGCTATATATATATATATATATACACATATATATGTATATACATGTATATCTATATATATAGACAAGACCCTCTTGATGTTCCTGATAAGCTAATCACTTCATATTATAATGTATAAAATGTATAAAATCCTGGGTTATAGCCAAGCTTGTGGCATCCAGGAAACCCCGCAAGAGCCCACAGTTTTATATAATTTTGATTCGTCCCAGGCCTAATTGCCTCTGTTCCTAGTGTTCCAACTCCATTCTTCTCATCTCCAGCCATTACAACCCACAAAATCTCTGAAAACCTTTCTCTCGCAGAAACTACAGGTATGAAAGACAGTAGCATTTAGCAAAGGTTTTCCCTCTTAGATGAATTGAAAGGAAACTCCTAAACTCCTAAAGAAGGAACAACTTCCACAATGAATATGGGCGGCATGCCAAAATGGTTTGTGAAAGCCACTGGAGCATAACTAAGTCTCTAATTGTGGAGATCTCCATTATCTGCTTCAATATATGAGACAGTATCATAAGTGTGCAATCTACTTTTTTAAAAATGAAATCGTTGGTGAGGTTGGGTGTGGCTCAACAAGTGGCCAGAATGGAATTATATTCAAATCTCTACTGAGTGCCTAGGAGCAAGTATGTCCGCTGGGTCCTCTGGGAGACACAAAGATGAATAAGTCAAGGAAAGCTAGACTTATCACACTTAACTATTGTACAAAGTGGCACTGTCAGTAAGTGTTCTTTTAATGAATGTATTATTGCCAATGTCCTAATAAAAATACTAAGGGGAACTGGAGGCAGGGGAGATGCCTGTGTGGCACAGTCAGTTTACTGTCCAACTCTTGATTTTGGCTCAGATCATGATATCACTACCCTGAGATCTCACCATCCACACTGGGCATGGAGCCTGCTTGATATTCTCTCTCCTTCTCTCTCTGCCCATCCACCATTCCCTCTCTCTCCCCCTCCCAAAAAAATTAAAAATAAACAAATAAATACACTGAGGAATATGGGAAAAGTGAGACACATGTCTTGGAAGATCAGGATGGAGGTGGCATTTTGGACTGAGACTTGGAAAACTAAGACAGATGGAAAGGAGGGAAAGTATATGCAAAGGCAGGAAAGTAAGAGAGTCTGTGCCCACGTGCACCCTTTAAATGGTAGCCAGGCACTGCTGCTTTAGTTTACATGTGCCATGTGTGAGTCAGGAAGAAAACCTAACCTTGGCCCTGACTGTTAAAACTAAAGACGATTTGTCTTCTGATTCAATCAAGCATCTTTCAGTTCTAGCTTCCTTGGGTTTAAACTAGGGATCATATCAAGAAAGGGAATCTTAAAATGGTAATACCGTTTATGACACTGTCCAGCTCCCATAAGGTCCCCAATAAGCTGTAACAGAATCAAGTCCAGCAATAGCACTTGTCATCTGTCTGAAATATTAGGTTTGCTTCCAAAGCATAATTGTGGGAATGCCTAAACATCATCAAAGCAGCTATTTTTTTTTCTATGAATTCAGCTTAGCTATACTGACAGTAATTTTAGGTTTTAGGCTTTTTTCCTCCGGTTTTGCTAGATGTCCTCTCAAGTTAAAAAGAAACAAAATGTTCAGTTTGTGTTCTCAGAAGCTTACATTCATGTTCTAATTCAGATCAACTGACACATATATTAAAGATTAAAACTTGTCTTCAGAAGAACACCGGGGTGGCTCAGTCGGTTAAGTGTCTGACTTCAGCTCTGGTCACGATCTTATGGTTTGTAAGTTCAAGCCCCATGTCAGACTCTGCCCTGATGGTGTGGAGACTGCTTGGGATTCTCTTTCTCCCTCTCTCTCTCTCTCTCTGTTCCTCCCCCCACTCTCTCTCTCAAAATAAATTAATAAAACAAAACAAAAAAAAACTGGTCTTCATGATTCATGTAACACAAAGATGGCCTCGTCTGATATTAACCTGTACTGGAATATTCATCTGTGGTGTTACATTTGAGAGAACTTCAGAGAAAGGCTTTCAGATATAAGTATTTATGGTATATTTTATAGGATGGCATAATTTTTAAACATATACTTGTAAATAAACTCATAAAATATCTAGACTGCAAGCTTGGCTAAAATGGTAAAGTATGAAATACATAATCTCAAAATGGCAGAAATCGGATTGCCAAGGTATTCTCTGATTCATTGTTTAGAACAAAATGGCTCTTTCATTATTAAATGCTTACAAACATAATAGCCATATATCAATTGTTTCAGACTCATTTAAGTATAGAAACCAAAATGGGTTGTTCTGGAAACTCTTACATTTATTTGTCAGTCAAAGGGGTATTTGGAATTCATCCTAGAAATCGGTAAATGAGAACAATAATGCTTACCATGGGTATGACATCTTGACTAGATGTGGTGATATTCTCCATTTTCCTGAATCTTTAACATCCCCAGATTGGAAATGCCACCCGCCCTGGAAACTTTGGCCAAAGGACAGAAGATGATAAAACAAGATACTGAGTGAGTCATAAGAAATTGGAAAAAAAAAAAAAAAGCTTGTCATGCCTTTTCTGAAATATCCTTTCATTATGAAAACAGAGGAGGAAACCTTCAATCTGAAAAGCCTCTGTCAGAAAAGAAAGGTGAATATGTTAAGTTTTAGTTTGCAAAACAAGATTGCTTTGTATAACTATGGAATCTACCAACACCCACAAATATTCCTGCAAGCTAATGTGAATGCAAACCCTAAAATGCTTAGTAGTTTAATACCTTCCTTTCTCAGAATTATTTTGCATCAAAAGGTGTAGACAGAATGGTGCCTTTCCCGTCTTGCTGATGCTCACACTGATTTAATTTGGAAGGATTACAGATTATATTAATTAAAATTTCAACAGCAACTATCATTCGTATGGCATTCTACAAAGCATTTGCTTCTGTTTTATCTCATTTAGTCCAGAAACCCTGTGAGATAGATTCGGTAGGTACTCTTACCATTCCTCATATACAGATGAACCAGAAATCTGGAGAAGTTAAGTGACCTACCCAAGGTCACATGCTCTGCTGGCCATGACTCTCAGGACTCTGTCCTTGGATCCATCTTCTTCTAAACCTCTAATGAGCTTCCACATAAAGTATAAACTCTCTCCCCTCAAGCATACAACACAACTTTTGAAGGTCTTTAAAAAGTTTTTTGGAATATAAGGATTATGCTTGGGAATACCTTTCATTTTCAGCAACTAAATCGTTGTCTTTTCTCAGAAAACTTAGCAAGATTTCAGGGAACCCCAAGATTTATTGACAAGGTTATTCTTAAATGGCAAACTTATGGAGAGGTATTCTAATAAAACAGAATTAAGTTTATGCCTTCTGTCCATTATCAAACAACAAATAGTAAGACTGGTATAAATTCTTACACTGAGAGAATGAGAGCAGATGTTCTAAATCTGCTTTGCCCAATGTAAGGCCACTAACCATATGTAGCTATTGAAACTTCAGTTAATTGTAATATGTTAAATAACATAAAAATGGCAATTCCTCAGTTGCACTAACCACATTTTAAGGGTTCTTTAGCCACAAGGGGCTAGTGACTATTGCAGTGGGCACCACCGATATAGAACATTTTCATCACTGCAGAAAGTTCTATTGGAGGGCTGCCTGGGTGGCTTAGTCAGTTAAGTGTCTGACTCGATTTCAGCTGGGGTCATGATCTCACAGTTGATAAGTGCGAGCTCCGCACCCAGCTCTGACGCCATGGAGCCTGCTTAAGATTCTCTCCCTCCTCTCTGCCCTTCATCTGTGCCCCTGCCTTCTGTCTCTCACTCTCTCTTTCTCTCTCAGAGTAAATAAGTAAACATTTTTTAAAAAAGAAAGTTTTATTGGATTGTGCTGGTCTAACGTGTAGCTGTTGTGACCCATGTCAGCTTGCTTCTTTATAAAGCAACTCTAGCTCTATGAAGTGGTCCTCAAGGGTGAATGGTATGAGGTGTGTGTGTGTGTGTGTGTAAAATGAACCATGATTCTATTTTCCTCCAAAATGCCAGGAAAACCAGCAAGTCATGAATGAACATAAACCATTTACGTGGCTTCTCTTGATGTGGAAAGAGACTCAAATCTCTATGTTAATATCAGTCAACCCTTAAGACAATTTCAGATATAGGTCGTTATATAAAAAGAGTTGTGTAATAGATAACAAAAAAGGTTGAAACAGAGCATTTCAAGTTTGGGTTGGTGTGTGAAATAGGGAGATCAAATGAGAGAGATTAGCCTCTGGGGTGGGAGCCATTGGGGCTGGAACAGGGAACAGGGACAGGAGCCCTCTCCATAGGAGCCACCATGCAAAAAGCCAGCAGGGGCTAGGAAACACCCAGGGAACATGCCGCCTCAGCTCCACCTGGGGCTTTTCTTTAAGAAACCAGATGGTAGCCTTGGCAGAAAGAGTAAAAATAGGGAACAAGATGAAAATCTCAGGAGAAAGGGCTGAATATTGCTCTTATTGAATTGTCTGCCACAGACAGCCAGGCATTCCTGAACTTTTTTTTAAATGTTTGTTTGTTTGTTTGTTTGTTTGTTTGAGACAGAGAGACACAGAGCCATATGGAGCATGAGCCAGTGAGGGGCAGAAAAGAGAGAGGCACAGAATCCGAAGCAGGCTCCAGGCTCTGTACTGTCAGCACAGAGCCCGATGTGGGGCTGGAACTCAGGAACTGTGAGATGGCGACCTGAGCCGAAGTCGATTGCTTAACTGATTGAGCCACCCAGAGGCTCCTCCTGAACTTTCAAAGTAGGCTAATCTGAAGAGGGAGTGCTTTGAGGAACTGGAAAGCACTCAGGCCTGAATTCTCCATCTGCCACCTGCCCCCTCTCCAGCGCTAATCACACTTAACCTCAATGGGCCTTACTTTCTGATCAAATTCGCTCTACAGAGGGCTAACTAGGTAGAAAGCGTGGTGCTTGGGGAGGGTGACAGAGATGGTTTAACAAAAATAACTCACACAGATAGATAACTATCATATAAATCCGTAAATGCAGTGACAGACATATGCAGAGAGAAAACATGGGCCTGGCTGGGGAGGTTTCCAAAGCCTTGAAAGACCCTGTGGTGGAGGGAGTGGAATCTGAGTTATATCATTAAGGACAAAGAGCAGTTGGGGAAAGAATAGGTGGGGTTCATAGAGAGAAAGGGGTGTGAATAAAAGAATGGAGGAAAAATATACGTACACACATACATATATCAACCTAGATAGATAGATGATAAATAGATGATAGATAGAGATAGAACAAGCATTTATATTGATATATGAAATTTTTTAAGTCTTATGTTTTTGATTTTGAGGGAGACAGAGACAGCGCAAGTGAAGGAAGGGCAGAGAAAGAGGGAGAGAGTGAGAATCCCAAGCAGGGTCCATGCTGCCAGCGCAGAGCCCAACTTGGAGCTCAAAATCACAAAACCATGAGATCATGAGTGGAAACCAAGAGTCACATGCTTAACTGACTTAGCCACACAGGCCCCCCTATATTGATATTTTAAAAATCAGATCCTTCCCAGTGGGAAGGGAGAGAGAGCTTTATTAAAAGAAGAAGAAGGGGAAGAAGAAGAAGAAGAAGAAGAAGAAGAAGGAGAAGGAGAAGGAGAAGGAGAAGGAGAAGAAGAAGAAGAAAACACCCTATGCCTGAAAGGTAAAGAGTTAAAGGGAGTAATGAAATATTATTTCTTAAAAGAGAAAGAGGAAAAAAAAGAATCACTGGAGATACTGAATGAATCCTTTCTACTAGGAAAAAAACTTTTCTTTCTTTTCCTTCTACCTCTGCCTTTGTGTTTTATTTGCATCTGCCCAGAGTTTAGCAACTGTGTTCTTAGAAATTCCCCTTTCCGGTCCTACGGATCTCACCAGCAAGCAGCACCTCCACACACGCAACCCCCTCCTGCGGCCAGCACCAAGGGCCCATCCCCTATTGCTAAGTTCGAAGCTGGACCATGGCCTCTCTCACGTGGCCTGAATTATTGAGAGAGAAGCTTCCTTTGGGTTCCCTTAGACCTACATACTAATCAGAATCTACCATTGCTCACCTCCTTCTGCTTCCAGACATCTCAAAATGGTCCAGGGTTTGGTGTCTCGACATCACTCACTTGGAATCCCAAGGTCCCTGGATGACGTTCAGAAAAGAACAGCTCACTGTCTGACCCCTAGAGAGACTGGCATGTGAGTCCCTGATCCATTCCCTTGAAGGACTGCTGTTTCTGGAAACAGGGGACCAGATGAGGTGCGCTCATGGAGAGTCGTCCCTTCCTATCATCTCTGTTTAACATTTTTATCAACAACACCAGCCAAAATAAAAACTGAAAAATGCTCATTTCTGACACTATTTGCTATTGGTTATTTTTGACACCGGAACAGTATGTAAGGCTCTCTGAAACTGTTCACCGGTATGTGGATTAAAAGAAAGATTCTTCTGGGGCGCCTGGGTGGCTTAGTCGGTTAAGCGTCCGACTTTCGCTTAGGTCATGATCTCGCGGTTCGTGGGTTCGAGCCCCGCGTTGGGCTCTGTGCTGACTGCCAGCTCAGAGCCTGGCGCCTGTTTCAGTCTGTGACTCCCTCTCTCTCTGACCCTCCCCTGCTCACGCTGTCTCTCTCTCTCTCTCTCCCAAGAAATAAAAAAAACATTTAAAAAAATAAATAAATAAAAGAAAGATTCTTCTGGGGCTCGTGGGCAGGGCCCTGAGGAGGAAGAAGGTCTGTAATCATCATCACAGCCTTACTCTCCTGCCTTCTACTCCCCTAAAAGCTGTAGAGACAGACCAGCATAGCATTCACATGGGGGCTGGGGGAGGGGGGCTTGGGCCTACAACAAAGGCCAGCAAGCAGTAACCTGCAGGCCAAATCCAGCCAATCACCTGTCTTTGTAAATGAAGTTTTACAGGGACACAAACGTACTCATTTGGTTACATACCACCTACAGCTGCTATCTCGCAGGGGAAAGTGAACAGTTACACTTGCAACAGAAACCGTGGTCCACAAAGCCTAAAATATTTACTATTTTGATTTGATGCAAGGTAAAGCAGAGACATACATAGGAAGCAGTGTCCTCAATATTTATCCCGTTTTAGTTCATTTGACAAATGCTTGTGGTTCCAGGGTGCGAGGCTCTGAGATTACAGCAGGGAACAGAGCCACTTTAAAAACTTACAATTTTCCCAGGCTTTATTATCATGATTCCTGCTCAACCTTTTTTTTTTCTTCTATGTTTGTTAGAGGACACGGACAACTATTATAATGTAGTAATAGGCATAGAATAGGGTATCAGCTAGAGTTACCAAATAAAATACAGGACTCCCAGTGAAATTCAGCAAATAGGTACTGAATTGACAGAGCAACTATGAATGAAGCCAAATGCTGTAAAATTATTCTCTCCCTAAACGGTGCATCATGAGAGGGCCGAAGAGGTATGTTCAATGGATTTATAGTGTTTCTACCACATGAATAAGGTGACATAAGGTAATGACGGATTTAAGCATTAGGACAAAGCCACCCCCAGTGTGAGATGTGTATGTTGTGCAATTTAAAACTGACACTAACAAGGATTCCATTAAAAAATAATAATAATAAAAAGGAGTCATATTTTTTAAAAAGGTGGAAGAAGACCAGAAAACTCTTTCCTCCTTTCTGGTAGAAGGGAGAAAAGGAGACTCTGTACCTAGTGCACAGGAGAAAAACCCAAATTGAATAATTCATGAGTCTTGAGAAATGTAAGGAGTGCTCATGTGCACAAGTCTATATCTCCTACTGAAAATGCCTGGCTTAGCAAATCTGGGCTCTTAGTCTTGTGATAATAAGAAAAGAGAATGGGAGGGAGAAAATCTGGCGGTGGTTGAACTTGTCACGTATCTATAAAATCTAGACCCACGATGTTCTCATGGGCAGAATGGGAACCTAGCAGCATCACAGGGAGTGAGCACAGCCTTAGAGACAGAGGCACACAAGAGGAGCCGTGGTGTTTGCCGTCTAAATAGATGACAGCATCAATCCTTTTCATCAAACTTGACCACAGCAGCAGATATTTAACTCACCCACAGAGATAACATATAAAACCAAACACGGAGAAGGAGTTTGCGGTGGGTGTTTCAAAAATCAAACCTGGACTATATTAGCTAAATCTCAAGCAATCCCTAAATTCAAACCATAAGTGAGAAGCGGCTTGTTTTCAGGTCACCCCTTAAAGGGCCTTCGGTTTGTCACAGTAGCAGACGGCAGGTTTCTCCTCCCCACCATTTCCCAAGAAGGATTTTCTGATTTGTCACACATGTTCCCATTCATTGGTCCTGTGCCCTGGCAGAACCAGGGATTCTAAACTTGTCCGGAAAAGGGTTTCGTAATTCATCATGCATACCACTCTGCTTGGCACTGAGCGCCGAGGTCTGATCCAAGTGCATGCTCTTGGACATTCACGGTTGACTAAAGGGACCAGATTTTTGATAAGCCAATGTAGGACAAAGGGGAAGAGCGTGCTAGCACAGCCCTGTGGCTGCGACGGAGGAGGGAGTGAGGCTGCCGTGAGTGGAAGAGGGGTGGGTGTCCCATGAGACAACAGTGTGACTGTGCCAGCTGAGGAAGGGTGCTCCCTGCAGCAAGGGAGGGGGCGTTAGAAGATGCGGGAGAGGCATAGAAGGATGAGAGAAGGGAGGACAGGAAGAAGGAAAAGGAGAGCCTGGGGAGAGAGCAAATGTTCCAGGAGGGATCATTTTGGAAAACATGGTGCCTGCCAGCCAGCCCAGGAAGTTCATGTTGAGGGCCATCCTCAATCTAGGGCATCCATTAACCTTGGCTTTGAAGAGGCTGGGAAAGGGGGAAGGGAAGAGATGGAAATGATGCACAGTGCCCACATCATGCTAATGTTCTCTGAAAGTGCCAGTTTGTCTACAGAGGTAAAATATTCTGAAAAGTTTCCCATTTCTACTGTGCTCATAATGACTTCAGCGGTGAGCCATCTGAATTCAAAATTAAGATTTACTTTGTTTGAAATGTTTCACCTTAGAAAGATGGAGCAGAATCATAAGAAAGGAATATGTTTAACTATTGTTGTTAAATCTAAGTATTCAGTCAGCCTTCTTCTCCTGCTGAATATTCAAATTGGAGAGCCACAGCGGACAAAGAGAAAAATAAATGCATTTCTGATTAGAAAATGCAAATTAATGCCTGCATTCTGCCTAAATTCCTCCAATATATCCTTTTAGTTGTTTTCTTTCATTACCATCTAACTAGGAAACTTATGTCATTTTTTTGTTGTTGTTGTTAGTAGGTGAGTGGGAGTCTCTTTGGAAACTTCCTTATTTGAAAAAAATTGTATGGATAATTAAAGAGATGCAAATTAAAGGTACAGAATAACAATTGGGTTATAAAAATGGTGAAGATCCAAAACATTGATAATTCCCCAGGTTGGTATAGTTGTGATGAAACAGAAACCTTATACAGTCTTGATGACCTCATTAAATTTATATCACAGTTTGGAAGGACAAAAAATTTAGACATTTACCTACCCTCTAAATTCTTCTGTCCCAAGAATTTTACATCACTGGATCTACTTTACAGGGATAGTTCCTCAACTGGTCCAACAAAGATATTCATTACTGAATATTTTTTATGTGTAAAGAACTAGAAATGATTAAAATGTCCACTATAAGAGAAATGGCTTGTTAAGTTATGGTACACACTTTCAACAAAAATCCTTAAAAATAATCCTAAATAGTCATTAAAGGAATAAGTTATATGTACATAGTATGGTAAATATCATAACATCATATATCTTTGCATATATTAGGTGGAGGAGGGGAGAAAGTCACAGAATAGCATTATAATATAATTATGTTAATCTTTAAAAAAAAAAACCAAACTGGGGCACCTGGGTGGTTCAGTCAGTTAAGCATCTGACTTCAGCTCAGGTCATGATCTCATGGTTTGTGGGTTCAAGCCCCTCATCGGGCTCTGTGCTGACGGCTAGCTCAGAGCCTGGAGCCTACCTCGGATTCTGTGTCTCCCTCTTGCTCTGACCCTCCCCTGCTCACGCTGTCTCTCTCCCTCTCTCTCAGAAATAAATAAAACATTAAAGAAAATAAATTAAAATTTTTTTAAATAAAAATAAATTTAAAAACCCACGCTGATGGATACGTTTCATGACTATTTTATAGGATTGTTATCCAAAGGACGTACAGTAAAACCTTGGATCGAGAGTAACTGGTTCTGCAAGTGTTCTGCAAGACAAGCAAACATTTCTAATGAATTTTAACTTGATAAATGAGCAATGTCTTGCAAAGGAGTAATACGTGACACCGAACATCACATGATCACCACTGAACCAATGCTGCTGCTTCTCTCTCTCTCTTTCTGTGGAATTGTGGGTGATTATCTCCCATGCTTGGATGCTTAGTCTCAGGCGCTGGTGTTTTGTAGATATCAGTGACTTTTCAGAAGCTGGAAGGGGTCCACAACTGGCCCTAGTGTATTTCTTGTCACTTCAAAGCTCGTATGCACAGTCCTTTGCTTTTCCCTACAAGGGTAAGCTTAGGAATGCTGTGCTTCATTCCAGCTCCGGCTGCTTGCAGATATAGACCCTTTTCTCCGCTACCTTATTACCAGTTACACAAAATACAGTACATGACAAGAGTGTATCAATACTGTACTGTAGTCAACATCGGTGTGAGCATATACAATAACCCCCATGCAGAAAAGTTTCCGTTGAGCCAATATTGATAGCAGTGGTTCCATTAGTGATAGTGAAGTCAACCTACACAATAACCCTCCTCTCTTGTCTCCCTCACACCAGCCACAAAGGTTTTCAAAGTTAAGTACAGCTTCTAGTTGTCTATTTTTCTTTATATTTTCTTTATTATTTTGTACTATATTATAATATTGTAATCAGTTTTACACGAATATTTTTGGGTTGTGAAGAGAATCATCTTTGGAGAACAGGCATGTTTCTGGAATGAATTACGCTCGCAAACCAAGGTTTTCTTGTATCTGGAAGAATTCCAAATAAGGTGCAAGCAATGGCTACTTCTGGTTGTATTTGGTAGAGACAGGGAATTTTTATTTTCTCTTCTTACTATACATGGTATTTCTCTCTCTCTCTCTCTCTTTTTTTTTATAGGTTTGTATTCTTTCATAGCTCAAAAAATGTCAATGTATTTATTCAGGTCTTTTAATGAGCTTTCATCAGGAAAATCCTAGAATTTACAGATTTCCCTAAGTGACAATGTATCTGGAAAGCATAAGGCTTACCATTCAGAACTGATCCTGCCACTTCTTTACAGCAATTTTTTTACTGCAGGTTTCCCAAAGTTCCCTAAATCCATAACATTCCCTCAATTTGGCTCTCCTATCCCTGCTTCCTTCCTTTGCTCTATGTACCCCTATCAACCGCACACAAGCTTTAAGGACTCATACAGAAAGCAGGGTGAAATTCCTGTCCTCACTTCCAAGCTCACCATGGCAAATCTCCGCAAATGTTATCTCCAATAAGAAAGGTTGAAAATCTACCATTCCATGAGAAACTCGGTTGAATCTTAAAATAGTAGAACCAGAAGGCTAACATTATCCAGTTAGGTGGCTTTCGACCTTCTCTGCACAATAGAATTGCCTGGCTGTCCCCAGACTATCTGAAACCAAGTCTGTTTTGGATACATAGCAACAATTGACCCCCTTATCTAACTCTTATCCGAAAGATAAGGACACTGAGTAGCAGAGAGGATGAATGACTAGCCAAAGGTCATTGGGGTGCAGATTAGACGTGTTATTGACAAGATGTTAATTGCTTGGCTAGGATGCATGGTAATGAATAACCCTGAGGGTGAAATGAAACATAAACTTGTTATTAAAGTCAGAAAATCAGAAGATTTTTTTTTCTATACTAAGACACATAATTGCTTGAAAAGTAGCATTATGGATGACACTTGCTCATGCCAGTCCAATATTTTAAAAAAATAGATACCCTCATAGTAAGTAAATAATTTCTTAGAACACTGTGTCTAGAAGAGTTTCATTGCCATAATTACTCACATCATAACTCGTCAGCCCATCAAATGCATTGATAAGAAGGCCCAACAGTAGATTTAAATGTCTTAATAAAAGAACATTATAAATACCTATCTTTGGTTATGGCTCAGCATAAATTAGTTCAGAAAGGAATTTTTTAAATCACCCCCTTATGTTTAAATCTAGGAAACCACCTAGGGACACCTGGGTGGCTCAGTTGATTAAGAGTCTGACTTCGGCTTAGGTCATGACCTCACGGTTCATGAATTCACAGGTCTTGATCTCGAGGTTCGTGAGTTAGAGTTCTGAGTCAGGCTCTGGGCTGAGAGCTCAGAGCCGGGAGCCTGCTTCAAGTTCTGTGTCTCCCTCTCTCTCTGTTCCTCCTCCTCTCACACTCTTGTCTCTCTCTCTCTCTATCTCTCTCTCTCTCTCTAAAATAAATAAACATTAAAGTTTTTTAAAATTTAATCTAGGAAACCACTTAAAATGTGTTAAATTTCCACAACGACTAATACACAAAACTTTAAGTTTGAATTGTCCTGCAAACAAATTCCAGGACATTATTGTTACGAATATTGTTAAAAAGCTATTTTCTTCTACAAAATGCATTTGTATCGCAACCTTTTAATCAATGAAGAATCTGAATTCACACTCCCAAAGAAAAGGCACCTCTCCTTGTCATCCCTACACACATCATTGTTGCACAGCTCAGAAATCATAATTGTTCAGCTTTCCCTTTAAAGAAGTCTGAGAGCCAGAGGCTGCTATTGACAGTTTTCAGACAAAATTCTAAAAGTTCCTCTGTAGTAGTCCCAGCTTCAAAATCTCAGATACCTGCTCCATGATGCCTGTGACATAAGCATACTCCTCTCTAAATAATGAGAAAATTGTAGAATGTAGTGTTAAGACTCTAACCCTGTCTCATTGGGATATCTTCCATCAAATCTGTCTAAATCCAAACATGACTTGAGCTAGGACTAAGGGTAATAACATATGAAAGAATGAACATTTCACAGTGGAAGCATAGCACACTTAGATATACGCAGAGATCTGAAATTAAGTTTCTAGCAACTCCCTTAACGAGTATGAATCAGCCATTCTGAAAATACAGGAAACACGTTGATCTGTTACTGCTACTTGTTTTTTCAGAAAAAATAATAGATCCTACTGAACTTTTCAAAAGTCTCCAGGAGAAATGGAAATAATGGAAATAAAGCTCGATTCCATCTTTCAGCAGTACGTACTTGTAGTTTTCCCTTTTTTGAAAGAAGAGACTGCAGTCACCACCCTTTAGAATCCATTATCAGGTTGTTGTGTTATTTTTAAAATTCATTGTTTTTGTTTATTATTTCCCGCATGAGGAAATAGTTAATTTTAAAATGAACTTCTAGGGGTGATTGGGTGACTCAGTTGAGCTCTTGATTTCTGCTCAGGTTGTCATCTCATGGTTTGTGAGTTTGAGACCCACATTCGGCTCTGTGCTGAGTGCGGAATCTGCTAGAGATTCTCTCTCTCCTGCTCTCTCTCAGTCCTGCCTCTGCTCGGGGTCTCTCAAAATAAATAAAAAATAAATAAACATTTTAAAAATTAATTAATTAAATGAGCTTCTATTGGTGTATTTGGGGCAGCCTCATTGACTCATTCAAGACCTCTGTTCTCTACCTTTTATTTTTCTTTCAATCATATGATAAATCCTGTGGGTCGTTGAGCTAAGACAATATGGCATATGTTTATTCTAAAACATTTCACAAGAACCACTTTAAAAAGTTTCTAAACTCCTTAGTCTATCATGTTGCTTGCTATTTGCATAGTCATTTCATTGGATAGTTTATGATAAATGGAAATGAAAGGATTTTCTTACAGTGCCATTTTTCACAAGACTCGCTTTCTCAGTAGAACAACATTAACAATGGTTTCCTCCTGAGACTCCCTTCAGTTGGTCTCAACTTTCTGAAGAGAGGTGAGGCTGTCCCAGCTGACTGCTGATTTGTATACTCATCTCTGCCTTTCTCTGCTCAGCTACCCTCTCATGTTGACTTCCTTGAGACTTCTGGGGGGGAAAAATGGTCATGAGGCCTCACATTCAAGTCTTTGCATCCAAGAGCCCACATGGGCAAAATTCTGTCACGGTCAAAGTTTCTAGAGTCACTCAATTTGTACTTCTTTTGTCACATTCTCCTAAATACCTTATGACTCTAATGTGGCTGGTTCAAATTTCCCAGAGGATACTCATCAAAACGTCATGACTGTTATGGGCTGAATTATATCCCCTAAAAATGCTTATGTTGAAATCCTATTCCCCAGCACCTCAGAATATGACTGAATTTGAAGATCAGTTCTTTAAAAGTAATTAAAGTAAATGAGGTCATAGGGGTGGGCCCTGATTCAAAATGGCTGGTGTCCTTGTAAGAAGAGGAAGTTAGGACACAGGCATGCACAGAGGGAAGACCATTTGAAGACAGAAAGAAGACGGCCATCTACAGGTGAAGGAAGTAGGCCTTAGAAGAAACCCTGTCAACATCTTGATCTCAGACTTCCACCCTTCAGAACTGTGAGAAAATAAATACCTATTGTTTAACTCTCTCAGTCTGTAGTGCTTTGTTATGGAAGCTCTAACAAACTAATACAACCATTTTTCCCTAATTCAAGTTTGGACAGCTATAAGGGATAAGAGGAAGCATGGCAAAAATTAAGACTAGAGAGAAAGGCTACGTCAAGATCATGTACAGTCTTAAAGTTGTGGAAAGGAATTAGAACTTTATTCTAAATGAGATGGAAGAGGGGTATGGAATCAATAATAAGGAAATGATTTGAGCAGTTTTGATAAAGTTATCATATAAGCCAGATGTGCAGTGGATTAAAAACTAAATAAGTAGTAAGAACATAGAGTCAGGGAGTGTAGGTGATGAAGCTACCAAAGTCTTCCCTCTAATAACAACCCATATGATGCTAGCTGATATGTATTATGAGAAATTAAATACAAGTTGAATGCCTTGAACTGATACAAACAATTTTGCTTCTTCAGTGGAAAGGAAAATAGCAGTACAAATTACTTAGATGCATTTTACCTAAATATACACAATTCTTTTCTCTTGTAAGTTTGACTACTCATAGAACAAATTATAATATCTCCATATCTTACATTCAGGATAATCTGAAAATATGTTTTCCCTGGAGACTGATATTTATGGATATGCACCATTATGGTGTGTAGACATAGAAAGGTAGGAAGCAGTAGGTCAGGAGATTTCTTTTTTCTTTTGTCATTGGGCATAAGGGTCCCTTAGTCTTATGTTAGTCATTGGTATTTCACAGGTGAAAGATAAAAGTCAAATTTGTGCCATATTTTCCACATCAAAATTCTCCAGTCATTATATGAAACCTTAAGTATGTCATAATAGTGGCCAGAGATTATCATCTGCTGGCCACTGTAGTCTTGGAAGGTAGCATTGTGTTACCAATAGGAACTTTGGTTTCAGCTGACAGTAGTCATAATACAATTCGGATTTCACTTGAAAATTTACAGTGATAGCCAGAATCAAGTCATCAAGTGTTTCTGAGATGTTGTCAGAGTGTATTAAACGTTTGTCACTATTTTTCTATTCGGTTGGTTGGTCATGGCTTAGACTCTAATTAAAATTCAGTGAAAAGTATGCATAACGCTTAGCATGATATCAACTGGACAATCAAAAAATGTATAGTGAATGAGTTACCAAATGAGTAAATGAATGTATCATAGTTAGAGCAGGAATGTACTTGGTTATCAAGGAGACTGGAATCATAGACAAAAAAGTTGCCAAGAACTCAAGCTGTACATTTCTCTGCCTTTATTTCTGCTTCATATTTCTCCTTCTCCACTAACTGGCTTTCTCTGCTGCTCTGTTCTCTTGGGTGTCCCATGTTCCTGAGTTTAAATATTTATAACATGTCAATATATTATCATTTATCCACCTCTTGGAGACTGTCTCTTGTTCCTACTTTCAAATATTTGGGATGATCTGATGGGTTCAGCTTAAATCAAACGTCCACCTAAGATCCAACTGGCGTTAGCCAGGTGGACAGGCTTACACATGAAAATCATGGCTCCTGAGTAAATATTCCAGGTAAATGGAAGCCCAATTCCCAGAGAAAAAGAGTTGTAAATTGGGCAGGTAACCAAAAGGACCTTCTGATAACTGGGACAGAGGGCAAGGGACAAGTGGGGAGTGAAATTTCACTGAAAGATGAATAAATGAAAAAACATCAGGATAAGAAGCAAAGGAAAGATGAGAAAGTGATGACCTTGAATCCAAATGGAAGACACATTTGGAGTCAATATCCCAAAAGAATCCTTCACAATTTAGTGGGTCATCTTTCTGCTCATGATCCCAAATGGACTTTGATCAAGTCCTGCCAAATACATGTTTCAAATTAATTACACTTTGGAAATCTTATCATATTTATCTCATTAAGTTTTGTAAGTGATCAGTTTTCAAAATATTCATACATATGGTATCAACTCACATGAGGAGTAGGAAATATGTGAATTTGACCTATGAATATTTTCACATTTTCTGTTACTTCTTATACTTATAAACCAAGAGTTGCACAAAAACTCACTTCAGAATACATTTTGACATTCTTTCATCATTGAATGGAGAATAGTTTTTTTTTTTTCCAGCTAAACTTGGGTTTCTGCTGAGCAGCTAAGGATCCAAGATGCTTTAGGCTACAAGCTGAAATTTGGAAAAAATTCAACCTGCTGACTTTTATCCTCTCTTTTGGACAAGAGGGCTGTGGGTAATTTGGGCCTCTGGCTATGAAACATGAACCTGTCTATCTGCATTATTAATGGATGCTTGATGGATGAGTTAACAGTGACTTTAGTTTCTTTGCACAAAGACCAAAAGGATATTTCTTGAGATGGAAAAAGTCAAATGGACAGAAATATGATGATAATAACTCGCATTTATAGATTGCTTATGATGTGCTATGCATTGTGTTAAATGGTTTATTTGACCTACTACTTACATTGGTCCATGGCATGAATACCACCATTACCCATTTTAAAGGTTAAAAAATCAAGGCTTAAAGAAGTAACTACTCAAGGTCACAGCAGATGGGAATAAGGTGGGACTAAACTTTCATCCCATGTACCATGACTAGAATCATCACTCTCCTATAGATCTTAATGCATACTTTACTGCCTCCTTCATGTTGAGAATTAAATTCCAGGTAGAGCCAGCACGTCATGAGAGTAATGGCCCTGAAATGTCTCTCCCTGGACCAAATCATTCTTGGATTCTTTTAAGCATAAGGTAAGAGAGACATGGGAAAAATAATGAGATCCAGATAGAATTAATTAGTTTATAAAAATCCTCAACCTAGTTGAAAAAAAAAACTTTATATGTGTCTATTTCCTGGCTAATATAATGCACACACAACATTTAGATATTACTTGTACTTCAGCTGTGTCAGTCACTCTGAGCTCTAGAGCTGGAATTTCCCATTCACGGATGGAGCGGAAGGCAGCAGGGAGAAGCTGATGGAGAGTTTTGCCAACGCTATAATTAATTCTCTGCAGGGGACACCAAGGAACTACTCCATAAGAGGGGAATACATTTCTGCGCTTTCTTCTTTTCTTATCCCATAAGAGGGGAAGAGTGTTCTGGATAGGTTATAAGCCCAGATGGAAATGTGCTTACAACTTCCAACCACTATGATTTCCATCCATGGTGAGATCATATTACAACTTCCTTTTGCTTTATTTTAATTTGCATATTTCTCCTTAATCTGTGTATATAAATATGGATATATGAACACACAGATAGATCAAAAAATATCTTAAACAAAAAAGGTATTTGTGTATTTTACAAACTTTCACCATTGATAAATGAGACAGGCAGGTATCTCACAAGTGAGATCTGAGATGATGATTGTCATATTTTGTCTAAAATAATGATTATTATAATTTAGTATTTTCATGAAAAGAAATTAACAAATGGAAGTTCCAAGAATTTCAGGCTACTTGTTTACTTTCAGATTTGCTTCCAGCAAGCTTCCAGATTTGCTCCTAGTGTGTGAATGGGAGCAAAGGGAAGACAAGAACCTTTCCCCAGCGGCCCGCTAAATATGGAGAAGGGATAAAGGGTCAAAGAGATTTTCATGGGAAAGAGCAGATGGTTTTGGTTTGAATAGTTAAAACCAAAATCCTGGACCACAAATTCTTTTAAGCCCACCACAGAAGTCTTCATCAGGAATACTCTGGTCTTAAATCATAGTAAACAGCACTCATCCTAAGGCTTTCTCCAATGCATATCTCTTTCTAGGATAGTACATACATATACAATTATAAGACATAATTAAATTGTACTGTGTTGAGTATTTTCAAGTATTTGAGAACCTCCCCAACTCACCCCCCAAAAAAAAACCCTTGAATTTACTTACTGGCATTTTAGCAATGCTTCTTTGCTATATATTTGGGTGATTGCTCCTTAATGACAATATACAACTTTAACTTTTCACAATTTCCTTAGAGTTCATACATATTGTGCTATTCTACATAAAATGCAATCATTTTCAACCAAATAGGCCCATTCACCATTCTTTGTAATTATCGTGTTTGTTACATCTTTATACAGTAAAAATCTCATCCACAATATTATATCTTTACCTTCAAACAATCATATGTTTTTCAAGAAGTTAAGAATAAAAAACAGTTCATGCAGACCTTTTCTAATGCTTTTAATTCCTGCCTGAGCATGTGAGTTTCTATTTGTTATCATTTTCCCTAATTCTCCAGACTGTCTTTCAGCATTTTTTTTTTTTTTTTTGTAGCACAGGTATGCTGGTAATTGATTCTCTTTGTTTTCTTTTATCTGCAAATGTCTTTATTTTGCTCCATTTCTTGAAAGATATTTGGATGAGTAGTGGGAGTATAGAATTCCAGTTTGAAATTTCACTTTTGCAGCACCGTAAGCATATTGTTATACTGTCTTCTGGACTTCACAGGGTTTTTTAAGAAATTAGGAGAATTTCATCATTTTTTCACTCTATATAAAGTGCTATTTTTCTTTAGCCACCTTCAGGACTTTTTCCCAACTTTGATTTTCTAGCAGATTGAGCATGGTGTGTGTGGGTGTGGTTTTCTTTTCATTTGCCCTTTTTGGATTCACTGAACTTCTTACATCTGAAATGTGTTGGTTTTCACCAAATTGGTGACATTTTGGTCATTAGTTTTTCGAGCATGTTTGCTGCCTAATTCTTTCTTCCCTCACTTTCTATATCTTCAGTTACACATATGCTATACCTTTTTACTATTGTTCCACAAGTCTGCAGGATGTTTTTTTAAATTTTTTTTTAAATTAAAAAAAAACTTTTTTTTAATTTCTGAGAGAGAGAGACAGCATGAGCAGGGGAGGGTCAGAGAGAGAGGGAGACACAGAATCCAAAGCAGGATCCAGGCTCTGAGCTGTCAGGCTCTGAGCCCAATGCGGGACTCAAACCCATGAACTGTGAGATTATGACCTGAGCGGAAGTCGGACACTTAACCGACTGAGCCACCCAGGAGCCCCCAGGATGTTTTTTTTTGGAATTGTTCATCAGATATGACAACATATATTAAAGTTCCTAATTTACGTTATTTCTACTCTCCTGTTAGCCTATCCAGTGTATTAAATTTCAGATTTGAAGTTTTGAATTATAGAATTGATCTAGTTTCAATTTCTCTGCTGAGTTTTCCATTTTCATTTCTTGTGAACATCTTTTCCTTTATTTTATTGTGCTGAGTTGCATTGGTTGCTTTAAACTCCTTAGTCTGCTAACTATTCTTTGGTTTGGTCTTGGTTGTTTATCTTTTCTCTTTCTCATGTTTTATTAATTTTGGATAGAGACTGAGACAGAGTTCAAGAAGGGGAGGGGCAGGCTCCAGGCTCTTAGCTGTCAGCACAGAACCTGATTTGGGACTCAAACACACAAAGTATGAGATCATGACTTCCGCTGAAGTCAGATACTTAACTAACTGAGCCACCCAGGCACTCCTGATTACATTTTCTCTTAAGGCCAGCTCATAATTTCCCAAATCCATGTACATCAAGTAATTTTTAATTGCATACTGAGTAGAGTGGGTGATCCAAGAATAATTTCCTTTGGTGTTATTTAGCAAACAATTAACTTTGTTCCTCTCAAGCTGAAAAATCTGTCTTTTGAGTGACAACTAAAATATATTTTATTGTTTTATCCTCAGTTGGACTGTTCTAAGTCTGATCCACAAATGTATAATCCAGCAGTCAGTCTAAGACACAGATAGAATTCATATATGGAATTTGGAGCTTTTTCTCATCTCTCGCTCTCCCCTCTCCTGGATTCCCTCTCCACTTTCTTAGCAGTTGTGCTCTCTCTCATCTCTGTCCTCTCATTTTTCAGGCCAGAAAGACTGGTGCCACCTATAAAAGTAAGATACTCACCCATCCATTCCATCCAGCCAAGCATCAGCTTCTACCCTGAATGTGCAGAATGTTCCTCACTTGTCAGTGCTGGATTTTTTTGTTCGTTTGTCTGGAGTTATAATGATTACCTATAACAGAATTGGTTCAATGAGAGGTTACTTGGCCATACCAGAAGCCAAACTGGAAGTTAAAAAAGGTAGACACTGGTTCATTTCGTTATTTCTTCTCCTTTTTTCCTTTCCATTGCTTTATATGATTATTGAAATAAGCTTTGAAGAACATAGTTTGTTGGAGGATGTTTTTAGTTTTTATTGTTAATTTAGTTGTTTTATTTCTTTTTTATGAAGAAGATAGCTTCTCTCCTCAAACATAGAAGGCAAATTGACTAAGAGAATTCGGGTGTCTGGAAAGATTTTAGTCAAAGAAAAGGAAACTTCACTTCTCTAGGGAGATGACACACCAGGGCATAGAGTGGTAATGAATGTGAGAAAAGAGGACCCAGAAGAATTTGGCCAGAACTCACACCCAAGTTGAACTACTCCAGGCTTTATAATCTTGACCACCCATACTGTACTAAGGAAGAATATTAAAATAAAAAATGGGAAAACACCATTGAACATGGAATAGACAGGGAATGCCACTGCAGAAATTTTTTCAAAGATATGATGAAATTAGCAAAGAGAATTATTTTTAAAAATGGTGTTTGTGTCATCTAATAACAGAAACCAAACTACAAGGGGGTTTCTGAATTCTAAAGTTGAAACGTAGTCTCTTTACGTAGCATTAGGCAAGGATCTTGAGTATTCTAGAGAAGGAACAATGAAGTATATTAACTATATTTAGAGAAGAATTATTTCTCTTGAATGTCATCTTTATTGCCCCTTGTTATGATTTGCTATTATTGTGAAAAGTAAGGTAGAGTATTCCGACCATGTACAAGAGCTTTGGGAAAGTTTGGTTCCCAAAGGTAACTGCAGTAACTTCTCCAGGAAAACCTATTAGTTTATCAATGGAAGCACACTTTCTGACCACCTGTTTACACACATACTCTGCTGTTGAATCATTGACACGTTAAAGACCACGCCGATGTAGGTTGACAGAAACAACTTACTGATCAACCTGAACAAATGTTTGCATTAAATAATAATTTATACCATGCATAAGCAAAGGTAGGTGCGTTCACTGTGGGGTGGCAGACACAGAGACTAGCAATTTCTTGTTTAGACAGAAAGACCTGACAGGAAGAGCTCATTAGGGTCTCTGGAGAGTGGCTGACAGCTGAGAAGCTGTCGGCTCTGTCAAAAGACCTTTGAAAATAATTCTTGTTTTTGAATCAGAATTTTCTGAATCACCAGCGGGATGCCAGAAGCACATTGTTTGCTTCCTTGACTACTTCCTCATCCCTCAGTGTTAACAGAATTTGCCCAGAGCCTTAGCTGCCTTCGAAACTTTTATGCTTGGCACGCATGCCCACAAACAACCCGGAATTTGCTTTCTCAAAAATCCCTTTAGGTGTACTTGCTTGTACTCTCACTAATTAATGTCAGGTCTTGCTTTGAAATATATGGTTACTGAGAATATGTCATCGCGCACTTGTGTGTGTGTGTGTGCGCGCGTGCGCGTGTGTGTGTTGTATGTGCAAGAAAGACACATACACACAGAGAAACAGAGAGAGAGAGAGAGAGACTGGTTGACCTTGACTTTATGTCTCTATAATGGACATGAAGACAGTAGAAATAGAGTGCTGGCCTTTCAGACAAGATCGGGCGCATTCAGGGTGATATGGCCGTAGATAAGTGCTGGACTTTAAAAAGGAGAACGTAATCAAATAATTGCTCCTTAAAAAACAAAAAATGAACAAACAAGTCCCTGAAGTTTGAATCAATGCAGTTACATACTTCAGTATTCTGCCTCTCAGCTCTTCCACTTTGTCTAGCAGATTCTCATTTTCTATCCCAGAATCGAGATGTAATTCAAGGTGCACACATCGCCCTCTCAGCACCATCATTCCCAGACTTTACATACATTTTACTTTGATATCTAACCTTCCCATGCCACCGACAATGTGTTCACACTCAGTATTATCTCTCAGGTATCATCTCTCAGTGGTGTTACCACAGCCCCACCTGGCCTTGCAACATTGTTTATCTTGACAGCTTATACCAGCTTTCAACTGAGGTAGGAATGACTATGTTCATAACTAGGTTTAATATCTTTTTGTAGAGGGAAGAATACATTAAGAACAGTTCCCATAAAAGGTATGAGAATGACTATTCCTGTTTTACAAGGAACAGAACTAAGACATTTTGATCTCTGGATCAAGGGGATACAGTCAATAAGAGACAAAGTCTATATTCCTTCTCAGAACTGACTCCCACACCTTTGCATTGTCTTAATCATTCTACTAGACAACCAGCCTGAAGCAAGCCTCCCTATCTGTGGTTGATAATTGTGGCCTCCTTGAAGTTACAAAATGTGTGGGACTTTGCCTTCAAGATTCAGAGTAGTTCAACAGTTCCTCTTAGGAACACTACCACTACCACTACCACTGCTAGATTAATTCTTTTAATGAAATCGCAAAACCTCCATCTCACCTCTGGCTTGTGGTTAGTCTGATTTTCTTCACTCTCTGCTTCAGAGGTATGGTAGTGGTTGAGCTACTGGTCAACTTGAAACAGGTATAATCCTCATTTATACTTTGTAGATTTAAAAAAAAAATGAAGCTTAATGAAGCTTAGTAGAGTCATGTGCAGCCAGGATCAAAGTCAAGGTCTACTTGTCAACAAAACTATTTGAGGATAGGAGCCTCATCTTTATGTCGCGTTGATCCAGGCCATACCCAGTATATCTGTTAACATGAATTGCCCTAAATAACTATCGGCACAATCTCTTTCCAATTCTCTCATGCTGAGCAGAAACTTCTGTGTTAAAACACATTCTAATTTCTCCCAAAATGTCCTTTAGACATTAGAATAATTATAATAATTACTTTTTCAGGGATGTGAGTAGGGCTCAAAGCACCACAATGGATGAAGTGCCCCTGGACTAGCAACAACAGGTATCCATAATCACCTGCTGAAACTAAAGAAGAAAGGGAAAAGGACAGTGTCAATGGAACCAGTGAGAGCTGGAGCCTAGAAAGAGGTGCTGTCTAATTCTCTCTCCTGCTCTCCATTCTCCAAACAACTGCTGGGCCTTCCATTGGCTGAATCCAACCAAGAGCCACTGTATAAGGAAACTGGGACCTAGGATGATTTGGGGTACAGAGTAGGACAGAGAAAAACAGAAAATAGATCTAGAGAGGCAAACAGAACTGCCAGTATCCCTCCCACCAAAACCACTCTCCTGTGAAACAGTTTGGGCATTTTCTACTAAAGCTAAACATATATATACCCTAACGATGCAACAATTCCACTCCTTAGTATATATCTAAGAGAAATGAAAGCATGTGTCCACCATGCTACGTGTACAGAAGTGTTCATAACAGCTTCATTTATAATAAGCAAAAACTAGAAGCAACCCAAATGTCTATCAACAGAAGCACAGATAAACTGTGGTCTACCCATGTAAGAGTTTAAGCAATGAAAAAGAGCAAGCCACTGATAAATACAACAACATGAATGAATCTCATCTCTGTAATGCAAAAATGAAAAAGCCAGACACCAGAGTACATACTGAATGATTCTATTTATAAAAGGTTCTAAAATAGGAAAAAAACAAGTTGTGTTGATAAAAGTCAGAATAGTGTGTACCTTTTGGTGTGTGTGGGAGGGAAGACAGAGCTGGGTATTGACGGAGAAGGCACAGGAAGGAGCCTCTGGGTGGTGGTTTTTTGGGTACACACACATGTAAAAATTATTGTGCTGAACACTGTTTCACTGTACCCAGGTTGTATCTCAATTCAAGCAAAAATAACAACCATTGCTGCTACTATTATTACCCTTTCATGTAGCAAAGTCATTCAGTATCAGATTGTCTGCCACATGTTAACAAGAAATGATAATCAGAAAACACTCTCCTCTGGTTGTAAACTCTACATTTCTCACTGATAATAAGAAAGAACAAATTATTGAAAAGCAAACAAGGAAGACAAAAAATTCCAGAAGATGTTGGGGTAGTGAATCCAACTTTGAAAGATAACAGAACAATAGTATAGGTAGAGTTATTATGAGGTGGGCAGCCCTTGGGGCTCCTGAAACACACCTGACTGGAGAATGCCTCACTGCATTGTCCTAAAATGTTACTATGTCACACAGGGTTAAAGCTTCAGAGAACGGTGACAGACAATCCATTTTTCTGAAAAGTGGCCAGAAACCTTGCATGACTGATTTCCAAACATAATTTCTTTTTTGCCTGGTAAATTGGGTAGAACATAGTATTGAGTGAAATTATACAAACCCTCCTGGCTTGCTGTTTTCTCATTTACGACTACATTTGTCCTCAATGCAATACTTATTAATATTTCTAAACAGGAGTTCCAATTACATGGCATTTTAATATCCTGACCCACAGATAAGAATTTAACAGATATCTTTGCTATGCTGCTATCTCAATGGGTCTGATCCCATGGTGTAAAAACCACACCCTGGGAATAAATTGTTCCCCACAAGAGTGGAATTAGTGTTTCTAAGTACCATGGCTCCATTTTGTAAATTGCTTCTCCCTGGTATGTTACTGGGCAACCAAAGAGAAGAATAGAAATTGAAACACAAGAGAAAAAGACAACTGGAGCGGACCCTATAGGGAAAGCAAAGATTTTAAGGATGCTTTCAAGACCAGAGGGGAATCAGGGCTGTTATACGCATGCAGCTTGTATAACCCATGAACCCAGGGCCACAGCAGATTGTAGACTCACAATACGCAGTATTTCTCTGATCTATTCCCATAGTATCCGTAAGAACTTCACCCCAAATTCTTCTCGAATTCACACAGTCATCTACAGGAGTCATACGTACTCCATGAACAAACCCACAAAGCTAGCATACGTCATTTACCATTTCCTTCCTTTCTACCCAGCTCAATCTGGCCACGTCTCCTGTTGGGTCACTGCTGTTCTCTCAGCACGTAAGTCCATGCTGAAAAGCACTGTTTTTAGTTGCTGTAGAGTTGTGCACAGTTTTGCTGCTGGTGTGTTAGTTCTCAATGTCACAAAGAGATTTTAGTGAAACCGCTGTTTTGTTTTTGAGCTTCTCATAAAATATATGACACATGCAAAAGAGTCACAATATATAAATATTCTTAAATAATAACACTAATAGGCTCAATAAATAAAGAAAATCACCTGTACCCAGCATTCAGCTTAGGAAATAAAACTTAACCTTAGGTTTGAAGCCTCCTCTCCATTCCCAAGTGTTCATAACTAAATTTATCGAGGACATACTATTTGAGGTACTATTGATTTTCAGTGTAAAGGGAGATCTTTGTGACTTACCTCAAAAAACGTAGAGCTAGAGAGTAACTCAGACTGGAGCATCTAGGAGGTGATTGAGGCGGTTTACCTATAAAGATGGTTCTGTAACACCACAAGTGAGACTCTGAGCCTGAGGCCAACACACCAGTGGGGAAGCCACATCTGATCTCTAATGCTGAGCCTAAAACCTTAAGTCATAAATGGTCCCAAATAACTGGTGTTTCCTGGCTTCTTGTAAAAACAGAAGTAGAAATAAAAGAAAATTCTCTCTGGAGGAAACATACCTTAATTTAGGTGCATGGAGGTCACACTGATTAAAATTAAATGGTAAGGGGTGGCTCAGTCAGTTAAGCATGTGATTCTTGATTCTGGCTCAGGTCATAATCTCAAGGTTCATGAGTTCAAGCCCAGCATCAGGCTCTGGGCTGAGAGGATGGAACCTGCTTGGGATTCTCTGTCTCCCTGTCTCTCTGCCCCTCCCTTACTCGCTCATTGATGTTCTCACTCTCTCTCACTCTCAAAAATAAATATGCTTCAAATAAATAAATAAATAAATAAATAAATAAATAAAATCAAACAGTAAGTTCAAAACCAAAGGACACCAAGCACCCAATAAACAATAGTTATGGACACCTCTCCCTGTAAGGACTGTTGATATTGGAATTAATAGGTAAATAATATAAAACAGATATGTATGAAATGCTTACAGTGATAAAGGACACACCACACACACACACACACTCAAAAACAACAAGGATTATCTTCTTTTTTTTTAAAGGGTCTGAACTTCAATTTTTTAAATCCCTTTTGTGTATGAGAATATTTTTAACTACTGTTTCAATTTCATTGATCTTTTAGGAGCATTCTTGTTTCTATATCTTCATGTGTCAGCTTTAATAATTATATTTTTCCATTGTATACCTGTTAAAAGTTGCTAAGCTCATTGACATAGAGTTGTTCACATTTTTATATTTGTTATGTTTGCTCTATCTTTAGTTACATGGTTTTTGTTTATAGTGCTGTTTCTTCTTTCTCTCTTTTCTTATTCCAAACTTAACTTAGGGTTTTATTTTAGTGTTCTCAAAGAATCAAAGTTTATGTTGTTGGTTCTCTCCATCAAGTGTTCATGTCCTATTTTATACGGTCTGCTCCTCCCTTTATTGTTTCTGCCCTATACTTTCTTTTAGCTTATTCTTACTCATATTTCTTTGTGTCTATTCACTTACTTCTTAACAGTGAGAGATTTCTAAATGGCTGTTGACCAGAAGGAAGTCTCCTGAATATCTGGATGGTTTTGAGCATTTAGGATGCATACTGAAAAAAAGTATGAGTCGATTCTTCAAGATGACACATACAAATTTAAATACACAAGTAGGGATGCCTGGGAGTTCAGTCAGTTCAGCATCGGACTCTTGATTTTGGTGCAGGTCATGATCTCATGGTTCATGAGCTCCAGCCCCATGTCAGGGTCTGTGCTGACAGCTCAGAGCCTGCTTGGGTTTCTCTCTCTGCCCCTTCCCTGCTCACATGCTCACACACTCTCTCTATCTCTCTCAAAATTAATAAATAAATAAATAAACATTTAAGATAAAATAAAATAAAATAACATACAAAAGTAGGCTCCCTTTGTATTAGCTTATAAATTCTTTTAAGTAGGTGCTGTAAGCTGAGGCTGATCATCAGAATGACTACAGGATATTTTTAACACATATATGCCTGAGTTTTATTCCTAGATACTCTGCCTAAAGTTTGGTTCAGGTATCTGTATAAATTTAACGTTCTTCAAATGAATTTGGATGATCAGCCTTATTTGGGAACCATTGCTTTGTACTACCTTTTCAGTAATCTTGGAATCTTGTGCTGTGAAAATAAATCCAAAGTTTTGTTTTCCCTTAGTTGTCTTTCTCCTTCATTAACCTCAGTATTAAAGTATATTTCATGAAGTCTCTTGTAAGCTACTGCTTTAGGATATAGGAGTTAAACAAAGACTCCTCCTCCTGACATCACCTTCTGAAACAAGGATCCCTTATTTTGTACATGATGTCCCTGACTATGCTTATTTCAGAATGTGAATAATGATAAGCTTGTGAAATCAACATGTTGGACCATGTATTTCTATTTTGTAAATGCGGAGTAAGGCAGGAATGCCAAATGGCAATGTCACAATCCTTCTGTTCTCTGCCAACCTATTTGCTTATGGACTCAAATATGTTGCTCTTGAAACAGATGGCTCTCCCTCCTTTGCAGGTTATTACATAAGTAGGTGAGGTGCAGTGCATTTGGTATGTTTTCCGGGACGACCAGAAGAATGCCTGTGACAAAGTCCCAAGTGTGCAGGAAAGAACAGAACTTCAAAGTCAGGCATGTCTGGATTGAAATCCTGGCTCTGCCTGTTAAGGATTATAAAAACTTCAGCAACTGGCTCGGTTGGCCTCAATTGTCTATTCTTTAAAAGTGGAGATGTGGTGTGCTGAGGTGGCTCAGTCAGGTGACTGTCCAGCTCTTGATTTTGGCTCAGGTCATGATCTTGTGGTGGTGAAGTCAGGTCCTGCATGGGGCTCCACACTGGACATGGAACCTGTGTAAGATTCTCTCTCCCTGTCCCTCTGCCCCTCCCTTGCTCATGCATGTGTATGCACATCTCTCAAACAAAAATTTAAATAAACAAATAAAAATGAAGATGATGATACTTCGTGTGTTTATGAGAAATTTGAGTAATATGTATATAAGGTACCTAGCAAATGGAAGATGCACAGTGAAAGGTTTGCTTTTATAGGATACTTTATGCAAAATTAAAACAAGATTTCTCCTAAGCTTCCCCTTGAATGGTATTTATTTTAAGCTGAAGAGTTCACCTGAGATGATGCAATGTAATAACAGGTCAGCGATCCACTCATGGTGGTTCTTAGAACAGGAAACACACAGACACTAAAATCCCAGTCAGCAAAAGGATGATACTTCTGTGGGCTGTTCTCAAGTCACTGGAGTCTTGACTCAGATAATCTACCTGAGTTCAACCTTCCAATTAGCAGAAGAAAATCTACACATGTGAATGTGTCACCTTGTTGGGGGGAAATAGAATTTTAAAAGAACCCAAATAAAAGTTGATGAAAATTACTGTACCCACTCAACAGAATGAAAGGTACACAGGAACATTTAAACAACTCATTTAAATCCACTCACTTAAAATAAATGACAAATAATAAGTGAATGGGAAACTCAGAGTCATTTCCACTTTCATCCCTAAAGAGGAATTAGTAAGACTATGGACAATGATCATCTAAAAAATGCTCCGGTTAAAATACATCTCTTTTCATATTCTGCTTGGTGTTTTGTGTGTCCCGCATTCCTGTCCTATGTAAGCAAGATGGTGTTTTCTTGACCTAAAGCCTCTATACTGTTCTGAAAGGTTCCATCCTTGTTGAAGCAAATTTTTGAGACGCTATGTGTATCAAGTGCTCTGTGAACTGCATCTCAAATATTTCACCCCTTCCCTGGCTGCCGTGGCCAGGCGAAACCTGTCAGTGCCCTGCCTCTGAAGCACCCAGTTCTCTTAGGTCTGCCCCGCACTTCCCTGACACCTGATACCAGATGCTTCTGGAAGCCTGATTGGCCCAAGGCATACATAAATCTGGAAGACTGGCATCCCGTGGGATAAGCCTGACGTTGAGGCAGTTGAAGGCAGCCGCTAACTACTGCTCTTCTGCCTTTCCTACTGGCGATTAGGACGTGTACCCCACATGGCCTCCAGAGCGCCCCAGCGGAAGCAAGCCTCGGGGACCCACCACTACCACAGCGGGGAGATGCATCCTTACCTCAGCAATCCCTTCTTCCCCCTTTCACTCTTCCCAGTCCCCACTCGCGGCTCCCTAAATGACATCTTCACGTAAACCACCTTCATAAAGGATCAGTCTTACACTCGGCTTTCTCTGGCTAAGGCAGAGTCGCCGAGGCTGAACAGTTAGCAATCGCTGAGTGCCTGAGCTCACAAACGACAGCCAGAAGGGCTACGCTTTGCTGGAGTGCGCAGTCTATCTCTAGGATGCATGTTCTGCTTTGTGTGCCTGTGCTTTCTGTTCCTTTGCAGAGCAGCTGAAAGGCCGCTCCGGTGCATCGGGGCTGATACTCCGCTTTCACTGGGGTCTGAAACAGATTAGACTTTGTGCCAGGTGTAAAGTCATGAACCTTCCAATGTAGAGTCATGAACCTTCCAATGGAGAGTCATGATCCTTCCAATGTAATACTCCACCTCTATGCTAGTAGAACTCACTCTGAGACTCCTGTTTAACCACCTTACCCAGCATCTCACACAGCTTACACATTTGCACTCAAATGCAAGCTCCTCAAATCTATTTTCTACAACATCCTCTTTCACTGCCGCCTAGAAAACAAGAATTTTGCCTCCCCAAATTTTTACTCAGTATGACTTTTTCTTTCGTTTCTTTATTAATTGAGAGAGAGAGAGAAAGAGACAACCAGTTGGGGGGAGGGGCAGAGAGAGAGGGGGACAGAGGATCGGAAGCAGGCTCTGCGATGACAGCAGAAAGCCCAATGCGGGGCTCAAACTCCCGAACCATGAGATCGTGACCTGAGCCAAAGTCAGACGCTTAACTAACTGAGCCACCCAGGTGCCCCATCAGTGTGGTTGTTATATCAGGGGAACAATATCGCCAAACACCCATAAACAGAAATATGATGGCACCAAGTGGCACATTCTTGACAAATGCTCCCTTTTCTTCTTTCACTCTCCTGCTAGAGGACTTTCCAAGACCTGTCCTCCTCTCCCTCTGCTCTCATCCAGGGAGTATTGTCTCTTCTGTGTTCATCTGTTTGCGTGTTCCTATAGGTATTGTTCTTTTCCCTGGGGTATCCCTTAGGGGCGGGTGAGGAGAATCAATCGGCAAAAGAGTAGAGCCACCCGTATTCTGCATATTTAGATCTGGCCTTGAAGAGATGACTACAGATGGGGCATCTTTCACTGTAAGCTCTATTATACCCCAAATATCTTCTGTTCTGTACTGAGGACAGCTTTCTCCTTTAATCAGCCATATGTTTCTGCTGCACTTTGTTTTGATTTTACCGCAGGCAATTTCTAACCCTCTCTCCCCTCTTCCAGAAGACTGAAGCATTTTCCCCTGAAAGTTGTTTTTTTTTTTTTAATCTTACTCCATATCCCAATATGACCTCCCTTGTTCAATGTTTCCTTTCTTTACTCCAGCACAGAAAGAAAGAGAACCTTAAAATAGGAATGGCATGGGTTCTAATCCAAGCTCTATCATCTACTATTTGTGGGACTTTGAGCAAGCGTTTCTCCTTTTGCTCTGAGTGTCTTCCCCTATAAAATAAAGCTAACAATGTACATCAGAGAACCACAGACTTTCATAAAGGATAAATAAATATACAGAGTAAATGCTCAGAAAATGACCATTTTTTATCTCTGTTAGTAGCTGCATTTTACTTGAACATGTACTCAGTTATACCTTCCTCTACTATCCGTATCAGCTAAGTCTACCCTTCCCAGCCACCTCTGCATCCATTCTCCTAGGTTTCATGCTTACTGTGTTTAAGATTACTCCGTGGTCAGGGGCCCCTGGACGGCTCAGTAGGTTAAGTGTCCTTCAGCTCAGGTCATGATCTCACAGTTCATGGGTTCAAGCCCCATGTGAGGCTCTATGCTGACAGCTTAGAGCCTGGAGCCTGCTTCAGATTCTATGTCTCCTTCTCTCTCTCTCCATCGTTCGCTCTCTGTCTCTGTCTCTGTCTTGCTCAAAGATGAATGAACACACACACACACACACAAAGATTACTCCTGGATCGGTTTTCAGTAAATGTCTCCGGAATTCCACAAAGTGTATTTCATTATAGGAGTTGTTCATTGCTGAAGAACAATCAACATTATTACCTCATCTGGGGGGCAGGAAGCCAGCAGCATCTAACCTGGGCAGTTCCTATGGAGTCTTCAACAACTTGCCGGGGCTGCAGGGCATCGCAGGGCTCCTGGAGGCCGGAAGCTCCAAAACAGCATGCGCATGTCTTGCTCTCCCAAAGCAGAGAGTTTCTAAGAAACATTTCAGTAAGCTGAGATGTTGTAAAGTGAAGGGTGTCCACCCGCTTTCTGAAAGCTTGCTTTACAACGCTTTGCTTTTACGAAAGACCTACATTGGTATCTGTTTTCACTAACTGAAAAAAACCCAAAGATGATTTTCACTTTTATTAAAACAACAAAAAACAAAAAAACAAAAAACCTTTACTTCACTAATGCAAGTCTTTTGTAAAAGCAAGGAAGCATAAGGGAGCCGTTTGACTCCAAACTATGGTTATCAGATGCTTATTGATTTACTCATGTGGGTCTATGATCTGGTTTTCCCACCTATGCAGAACACCCGTAGCTTTGGATCACATTGTTCTTCTCAGCTGAGAATTTTATGGTTTGAAGTTTACAGAGCCTCATGGTGTTTTTGCCTAGTGGAAGTCTACCCTCTCTCCACGTGGAAATGACCTGTGGTAAAATCCTGCCAGGATTTTGCTCGAGGAGCCACTTTACGTGCATTCCAGCTCTAAAACTGCCTAACACATCCAGACTTTCACACCATCTACATGAGCAGAGGCAGTCTGGACTTATAACGTACTTGAAGTCGATTTGAACAGGTCCCTCATCAGCGATGGGAAAACTGAATAACCATGATGCTGGCTGCTTTCGGTTTGCTTTTCCAAATCCACACTTGTTCTGTGCTCTAGAAGACTGACCTGCATGTACTTGATCAGCAAGCTCCCTTGACCTCAGGTTTCTCATGTAAGGTCTGGCCAGTTGGAAGCACTGGGAGGGAATTCAAAGGGCAGGAAGAGAGTGAGGTTGGGGTATTTGCCAGATGACCGCATGAGCTGCATCTGGTGCCACGGGTCCTTTCCCCAAAGCTTTCCACTCCAGGTTCCCGAAGCCACCCCCTCCCTGCCCCCACCGTTCAGGCTTAGAAGTGCTAACTGCTCTCACATATTCATTAACTCCAAGTGCTCATCACTTTTAGCCCCCAAGGTCCACCCACAACTTTGTAAATAATCCTTTATTAAACTCTTCTTCATACCCAACTTTAATGTGTCACCTGTTTCCTGCCAGAAACTTAACTGATAGCTACTGTGAAGTGGCTGGTCTTAAACAGGTAAGCCTTCCAGACTTCCTGCAGCTTTACATTTATGTTAAGTAAGGTCAGGAGTAATTAAAAACAATGGGCTATCAAATCACCTACTTGGTATTTGAATGAAACTTAGTGACTGGCAGCAGTTTTCATTTCTAGAAGATCTATGTAAGCAACTATTCATTGCCAAAAGCTACAAGACCTGAATATTAATTAACTGAGAGTCATAAATATTAAACCCAGCAAAATGTTTCATGATTTAAAACAATAGGTAACTTCAGGGTGCCTGGGTGGCTCAGTCAGTTAAGGGTTCAACCTCAGCTCAGGTCACGATCGTGGAGTTTGTGAGTTCAAGCCACACTCTGGGCTGACGGCTCAGAGTCTGGAGCCTATCTCAGATTCTGTGTTTCTCTCTCTGTCTTCCCCTTCTTTACTTGTACTCTGTCTCTCTCTCAAAAATAAACAAATGTTAAAATTGTTAAAAAAATTAAATAATAGGTAACTTATATTAAGGGCTCTGCCACAAGCACTACATCGAATGATTTACCTTTTATTTAAATTCTTACAAAGTCATTTTTACAAAAGTTAAGTTATCTTAGGTCTCACAATAATTGTGTGAGATATATTATTTTTCCCATTTGACAGGTGAGGAGACTGAGGCTTAAGAAGTAGCTTACCCAGTGCAATGTAGGCAACCACTGAGGGAGCTTGTCTTCAAACCCAGGCCACCAGAATCCAGAGTCTACATTCTACTCAATTTTCTCCTTGATAAGAAGATAACTAAGAAAAAATGAAAAATATCTGCTAATTTCCATGTAGTATAAATGAGCTCTTTTGAATTATAAATTATAGGACTACTTATAAGACTTCTATTTATGCCAAGCTCGTCAGTTGATTTTGTGCAATAAAGGGAACCAGAGCTTTTGTGAATTTCAAGTGTGGCTCATGAGTACAAATAATTCACCAAATACACACACAAACACACACACACACACTCACACACACACACATACACAGAGGAATCTAACTACTAACTTTAGTAGTACTCAGCAACTCTTCAACTGGGAAGCAGTTAGTCTTGGGTCTTAATATAAATCTCCTTATAAATAATGGTTATGTTTACCCAACCTGGAACTACTGGATTTTGCCCTGAATGAGTCATTGCTTTGGAATAGTGTAAACAGAGCCCATGTTAAGGAAGAATATTTCTTTGTTAGTGAAGCTCTGAGCATTTAAACAGCTGTTTGATTTCACTCCAGAGGTGTTTGCATTTCATTGACAGATGGAAGAATTTCCAAATGGTTTTCAATCAATATATACTAGACAGACAAGTGGTTGGGAACTATCTCTTTAGGGAAGAAAAAAATGCAATTTAACCATGGTGTCTTTTTTATTTTTTTTCAGCATCTGTTATTAAATAACTACCACAAAAACCACATGTTGGGATGTGAAATCCTATGCAATTGTCCATATTTAAAGATGTTTATTTTCTTGTTATTTGGTAGTTGTTGTTTATGTATTCTTGGTTTTGTGTTTGTTTTCATAAGGAGGAAACACTATATGTGTAGAAAGCATGGTTTTTGCCTGAATTTATACCCATGGTATTGTGAGCTTCTCTAGGGAATGTCAAATTACATTAAGTGTTATTCATATATTAGCAATAATTCTAGAAACTAGTATTTGTATTTTATATAGCCAATGTTCACTTAGATTTACTCACATATTCATCATATTTGTTCTTTGTTCTTCATTTCTTTGTGTATTCATCTCAGACCATTTTCCTTTTGCCAGAAATGCATTCTTTAGAATTAATTGTCTCAGTTGCTGGGGGGAAAATTCTCTTTTATCTTTCTTTTCCTGTTTTTGCCTGAAAATGCTTTTATTTCACATTCATTCATGAATCCATTGTGGATGGATATAGCATAGGTTGGCAATTATTTTTTTAGCACTTTTGTGGTATTATTCCACTGTTTCTGACCTCCATTATGGTTATTGATAAGTTGGTTGTTAGCCTCACTGATTCGTGCCATAGTTCTGTGCTGCCAAAAATCCCTTTTCGGGATAGAAGGTGTCTTACCCTCAGATGCTGAGGGTGCTACCAGCTGATAGCCTGTGGGTCTCAACCTTACTGGAAATTGTTCTCACCTGAGGAGACCCACCTCAGTTAAGTTCATACCCACCTTTAGAGACTGCCTATTTCTGAATATTCCTTGGAGCCCTAAACCAGGTGACATGAGAGGCCACCAGAATTGAGTAAGGGCCACAGCAAGAAATGGCTGTGGTGACAGTGGTCTTGCCATTTGGGCCATTTGACTCAGCAGACCTTAAATTATTCGATGCACCACAGGTAAGAAAAAGTACACCGTGAAGTTTAAGGCAAGCCAAAATAAAAGAATCACCATTAGAGTTCTGAAACAAGGCAATATCATCTACAGCATAATGTTACATACCTTTCCAAGACTGTTTAAATGTTCTTTTTTTTTTTTTTTTTTTTAAATATTTTATTTATTTCTAGGAGAGAGAGAGACAGCATGAGCAGGGGAGGGTCAGAGAGAGGGGGAGTGACAGACTTTGAAACAGGCTCCAGGCTCTGAGCTGGCAGCCAGCACAGAGCCCGACGCGGGGCTCGAACCCACAAACCGCGAGGTCATGACCTGAGCGAAAGTCGGACGCCCAACCGACTAAGCCACCCGGGCGCCCCATCTGTTTAAATGTTCTATTTGGCCCTGGCTAAGTGCATGACTGCAAAGCACAAAGTGACCATGAGTCTAAAAGTCCCCAACAGAAGGTGAGTTCTGCCCAATACATCAAACTGAGCTGGTCAAGGAGAGATCCGTCATAGCTGGAAGTGAAATATTGGCATCAGTGGCCCCTGAGTGGCTCAGTCAGTTAAGCATTTGTCTTCGACTCAGGTCATGATCTCATGTTTCATGGGTTCAAGCCCCACATCAGGCTTGATGCTGACAGTTCAGAGCCTGGAGCCTGCTTCTGATCCCATCTCTCCTGAAAGAAAGAAAAGAAAGAAAGAAGGAAGGAAGGAAGGAAGGAAGGAAGGAAGGAAGGAAGGAAGGAAGGAAGAAAGAAGGAAAGAAAGAAGAAAGAAAGAAAGAAAGAAAGAAAGAAAGAAAGAAAGAAAGAAAGAAAGGGAAAGAAAGAAAGAAAGAAAGAAAGAAAGAAAGAAAGAAAGAAAGAAAGAAAGAAAGAAAGAAAGAAAGGAAGAAAGAAAGAAAGAAAGAAAGAAAGAAAGAAAGAAAGAAAGGAAGGAAGGAAGGAAGGAAGGAAGGAAGGAAGGAAGGAAGGAAGGAAAGAAAGAAAGAGAAAGAAAGAAAGAAAGAAAGAAAGAAAGAAAGAAAGAAAGAAAGAAAGAAAGAAAGAAAGAAAGAAAACAAAGAAAGAAATATTGGAATCAAAGCCAAAGCATGGCCAGAGGCACAAACATGAGGCACAAAGAGGTGGACACATGTCACGTATCATTATCTTATTAGTGGCAAGCTGATGGAGGAGGAAAAAAGTAAATTTTGTTCATAGATGGGCTATCTCATGACCTTGAATGTGAGTCAGTATATGGGTAGAGCCAAAAATGGACTTTGGCCACAAAGCATCCCTATTCGGGGATGGTCTTTATTTTGTTTTATTTTGAGAGATAGACAGAGAGCATGGGAGAGGCAGCGAGGGGAAAGAGAGAACTCCACACTGTCAGCATGGAGCCCAATGTGGGTCTTGAACCCACAAACAGTGAGATCATGACTTGAGCCAAAATCAAAAGTCAGAGGCATAACTAGCTGAGCCATCAAGGTACCCCTATTCAGTGATGGTCTTGAGGGTGAGGTCCATTACGTGAAATTTCCTCAATGGGGAGGCTTTAGGCAGCATACTCTATCTTCTTTATGTGGGAAAATAAGTGTCCTAATTTAAATGTGCACCGACTCAACAAATAGTTTAGCTGATTAGTCAGACCCTGGAAGAAAAAAATATTATTAGATCAGGGACAAAGAATAGAACTACGTGGGTAGACTTTCAGGCCGGAAGCGATATCTGTGTTTGTGTTACATATTACCATTCCAAGGAAGAAGCACTAACCAACCACGTAGACAAAATGACTTGGCCAGCTGACACCGGTCAGCTTCTGCCACTAGCTACTCCAGTGCTGATACAATGGTTTTGTAAATGTAGAACATGGTGGGTTGGAAGGAGGCTATACATGGCCCACAATCATGGGTTTCTACTCATTAAAACTGCTGCTAAATGTCCAATGTGCCAGCAACATTGACTAATGCTTACCCTTTATAAAGGAACATACCTCAAGGACACCAACAATCCATTAGTGGTATCAGGTGCCTCCATTAGGCCCCTTCTATACTGGCAGGGACAAAGATTTATTTTGACTGCACAACACAGTCCAGGTGTGAGTCTGACTTATCCACAGGGCCTCAATTAGTACCATTATTTGAGCTCCTACAAAGTTGAGACCACCCAAACGGATTTCCCACATAACACTCATCAGATCAAGCAACCCACCTTATAATTTTTTAATGTTTACTTCTGAGAGAGAGAGACAGAGAGAGACAGAGAAAGCAGGGGAGGGGCAGAGAAAGAGGGAGACACAGAATTCGAAGCAGGGTCTGGGCTCTGAGCTGTCAGCACACAGCCCAATGCAAGGCTCAAACTCACGAACTGCAAGATCATGACCTGAGCTGAAGTCGGACACTTAACCAACTGAACCACCCAGGGACCCCCCAAGAAATCCACTTAATAAAAAATGCCATGGTCCAGTGGGCAAATGTGGGATCCACTGGATTTATAACACATCACCCACAGGCTACAGGCCTAAGACACTGATATAAATGCTGAGTGGACCAGGGGATTGAGGGAATTTTAGATCCTAGGGTCTAAGAAGAGAATGTTCGGTGGGCCCATATTTTATGCCATAGGACATGGGTAAGTCTGTGGATATCAGCAGAAAATTCTAGTACATTCCCGAAGGCCTTGCCAGTATAGTTCAGACAGATATAACAAGGACAATTTCATGCCCAGAGATCAAGCAGAGGTAGTGGGAAACTGTAAAGGATGCGGGGACAAACCACGACTCCCCCAGTGTCATGGCGTTTGTGACTTTCTGAGATGGAGGGAAGCAGTGGGGAGAGCCAGACCCAGAACAACTCCTAGCAAGCTCTTTGACCTTTGAAAAATGAGTTTAAATCCCGGTTGGAATTAATACGTTGTAATTACTTGTCACTCTTTAAATCAGAAGAAATCAGATTGCTTTCAGTGGTGAGATTAGGAGGCGTTTACCCTGCACAGAAATGGGGACATCAGAGCTAAATTGATCTCAGTAACAGAATGGGTAAAGTTGTACTTCTGCATCGCCGAGCTGTGGCCATTTCAAAACACTACACATGCAATCTTACACGTGGGTGTGCTGACAAGCAGCTTTTAGAATTTCCTGGGATCCAACTCAGGATTATCCATCATGATCCCATTCTCATCCCTAGGAGAGGAAGAATTTAAGCCAGAAGGAGGAGATAAATTCATCTCATTTTAAAAATATGAATCAGGTTTTTTTTGTTTGTTTTCTGCCACCACCCAAATGCCATTTAATGATTCACTTACAGGTTCAGACACCTTTACAAAACACTCTTGGGGCACCTAGGTGGCTCAGTCGGTGAAGTGTCCGACTTTGGCTCAGGTCATGTTCTCACAGATAGTGAGTTGGAGTCCTGCATCGGGCTCTGTGCTATCAGTACAGAGGCTGCTTCAGATCCTGTACTCCCCTCTATCTCTGCCCTTTCCTTTCTCTCTCTCTCTCTCTCTCTCTCTTTCTCTCTCCCCCTCTCTTTCTCTCTCTCTCTCAGAAATAAACATTAAAAAAAATTCTCCCAAACTCATCTTCATTTATGACTAGTGGAAAGGTAACATTGTTTAGCCACTCTGGACCATGGTTTGGCAGTTTCCCCATAAGGTAAGCATGGAATTGCCGTATAATCCAGCAATCCCACTCCTAGCTATACTGAAAAGGATTAGAACCAGGTGTCCGAACAAATGCTTGTACACGGATGCTGTAACACCACCACTCACTATAGCTTAAAGCTGGAAACAACCCAAATGTCCATCAACAGAAGAATGGGTAAATCAAACGTGGTAAATCCATACAGCAGAATATCATTCAGCCACAAAAAAAGACTAAAGTAACAAAATAAATGCTACATCATAGATGAAGCTTGAAAACATGCTAAGTGAAAAACAATAGACACAAAAGGGCACATATTGTATGATTTCATTTATTTGAAATATCTACAAGAGACGAGTCTATAGAGAAAGGAAGCAGATTTGTGGTTCCCGGGAACTATGGGGCGGGAGGAATAAGGGGCGATTCCTGATGGGTATGGGGTTTCTTTTGGGGGAATGAGAATATTCTGGAATGAGATAGTGGTGATGCTCATACAACATTGTGGATGCACTTTATGCCCCTGAATTGTACACTCCAAAATGATTTAAATCATAAATTTTGTTACGTGAATTTTACCACATGCAAAAAAAAAAAAAAAAAAATCTCCAAGGCTCAATACGTATTTGTCTTGTTTCCCCAAAACCATTTTAGGTCTCAAGGAAAGTTTTCTGCAGCGCTAACCGAAATGGGTCACCAGTTTTTCCTTGTGGGAGGCAACTCAAGACTCTGACTGCACCAAGTAAAGTCGGTCAGCTGTTTTACAAGGAAAACCCCTGGCATGAAACCCTGGACTCTCTAAAGAATTGCCAGCGAAGCCTTTTCCCTGGGGTAAATTCAGGGAGAAGCGCTATGAGTCTGAGCTTGCCAGGTTCCTGTGGGCCACACCCAGCAGTTAATAAGTTGTTTGGAACTCTACATGCCCCGTCGTAATAACAAGTTCTTTTCCCAGTTTGTAGGTTCCCATAATCATGTGGCCACTTGAACGAGAACAGCGAAAACCACTAACAATTTGGAGACGAGACAGAGTTCAGAAAAGGAAGAAAAGTCATGAAGATATAAATTTAGCTTGAGGTGTTCCGCGAACACAAGGCAGGGACCTAGAATTAGGGCTTGTTCTAAATTTCAAAATTGACAAAATAGTGGCTTCTCTGAAAGCAGAGGCATTTGGGTAGGGACGTCTCTCAAGCAGGCCTCTGTGAGAGTGCAAGGGAATCGATTAAAGAATGCAAAACTTCTGGAATCCAAAACAAGAGATGTCGGTCCATCTGGTGACAACTTGTCGGGACAGTTTGCCAAACAGAAACCTACAAAAACCGACCCGTGGGTAGCAAAGGAAACTGTAGCTTCCTCTCCCCTGAAATGATGGTTAAGAGCCCTGGTTTTTAAGTTAGAACCTGGCCAGCTGTCAGCAAGAAAAAACTATTAAGTATTGGAGAGGTGGGCAGGAGCCAGAGAATGTAAACCTTGAAGTCTTGGATTTCTTCTAAGCCCGATTAAAAGACATTGCAGGGTTTTAAGCAGAAAAACTTACTTCATATAATTTATGTGAATAAAAGTTTACATTCTGATTGTGAGGTGGAGGATTCATGGACTGCAGGAACCGGAGAGTAGAGGCCACAACAGTTGCTAAGACAGAAGCTCAGATGCTGATGACTTTGACCAAGACAGTAACAGCAGAGATCTAGACAGGCAGGTAGATTCAGAATGTATATAGTAGTCACATCTATAAAACATGTTGATAGAACAGAATGTGAAAGGGGAACAGAAAGAGAGGAGTCGAGACTGACTTCTACATCAAGAGGAAGACTATAGCACCCGGACATTTTGCTGCACTAGGCAAAGCCAGTGTCTGCCCTATAGGAAATCTGGTCTGCATTCACCCCTTCATTCTTACAGGGTTGTGCTAGCCAGCCAAACTGAGTCAATGCTATATATGTATATTTTTTAATCTTTGCTAATATGAAAAACCAAAATGGTATCTTATTATTATATTTTTTAAATTAACAATCAGGCAAAGCATTTGTCCATATAATTGTTGGCCATTTGTGCCTCTTCTATTTATTTGTGAATTGTCTGTTCTATCTTTTCATACCGGTGCATGAGATCTGACCACCAATCCCTTTGAAGCCCTTTGTTTCCCTTAGATTTCCTAACATTGCTCTCCTCTTACCCCCCTGACAATTCCGGCTCTGTTGCCTCTATTTCCTCAATATTCTGCCCAGCCCCACTCCCACCTGGACTATCACATCCTTTGGTCCTTTATTCGTTTTTTTCAACAAATATTTATAGAGCATCTGCTATTTGCCAGGCACTGTGCTGGGCTCATCTCTTTCCCCATATTAACTCTAGTGTAAAATCTTGTGAATTTTCTTTTTGTGATAACCTCTCAAAGTTATTACCGCCTTTCTCCTGATTGTTCCTGTTGCCGCCATCATAATGCCTAGTCTCCCCAGCAGGTGTTTTACATCTCATCTATAGCATCACCGCATTCCTCACTCCTCTCATCTGAGCAAGATGAATCACCCTAAAACATAGCTCTGATCATCTTACTTCTTCCCTTAAAAACCATCTTCAGTAGCACAATTACAAGTAAAGAAAAACTACAACTCTTCAACCAATATTGATGACCCTCAAACCATTATCTGTCACTATTCCCTGCTCTCCATCCAATTCTCTATGAAAGAACTTGCATATTTGTCTTTCCTCCAGCTTTATGTGTCTTATTACTTTGTTGAATATATTCTTTGTATTAAAATATAATTTATAGACATTAAAAATTAAAAGAGCTTACTCATACAGTTTTGGCAAATGCGTACAATCACGAGACCCAGATTGTCCAAATCAAGATATAGAATACTTACAGCACCCAAAAAGTTTCCTCATGCTTCTTTCCAATCAACTCCAACCCCAGCCACAGGCAAATGCTGTTCTGATTTCTATCAACATAAATTAGTTTTGCCTTTTCTTGAATTCTCTATAAATAGAATCATATATAATACACTTTTTCGGTCTCATTTCTTTAGTTAAACATATGTTTATAGAATTTGTTCGTGTTTTTTCATGTGTCAATGGCCCATTCCTTTTTTATTGCCGACTAGATGCCGTGAAATGAATGTAGCACAATTTGTTTATTCAGTTTCCTGTTGGTAAACATTTGGACAGTTTCCACTTTGAGACTATTATGAATAAAGTTGCTGTGGACATTTACATACAAGTCTCTTTGTGGAAACAAGTTTTCATTTCTTTTGGATAAACACTCAGGAATAGAATTTTGGGGTTCTATGATATGTATATGTTTAACTTCATAAGAGATTGCTATACAGTGTTCCCAAATGATTTTGTCACTCTACCCTCCTACCAACAATATACGAGAGTTGTATTTTCTCCATATTGTCTCATATTTACTATTGTAAGTCTTTTTAATTTCAGCCATTCTAATTGGTAACCCAGTGTGACTTAATGTGCATTTCCCTGATGACTAATGATGTTTACCACCTTTCGTGTGCTTATTATCAATTTTTATATCTTATTTTGTGAAATACCCTTCAATGATATTTTTTCCAATTTCTATTGAGTTTATGTCTTTTTATTATTGATTTGTAGTGGCTCTTTATGCATTCTAGATACAAATCTTTATCAAATATATGATTACAAATGTTTTCTCTTAATCTGCATTTTACCTTTACAGCTTTTTAGCACACCTTATGATTAGCAGAAATTTTCCATTAGACAAAGTCCAATTTATCATATTTTTTCTTTGAATGGTAGTGCTTTCTGGAATCTCTCTATGAAATCTTTGCCTGCTTAAGTAGGTATAAATTCTGATGCTTTTAATAGAAATTAACAGGCTGATTCTAAAAGTTATATGAAAGTAGAAAGGATTTAGAATATCAAAAAATTATCTTAAAAAGGAAAAGCAAAATTAGAGGACAAAAACTACCTAATTCCACAATTTTCTGCTGAACAACAGTCATCAAGACAGCAAAATGGTGTTTGTGTAGGATTGATCAGTAGATCTGTGGAAGAGAATGAGAGCGTGAAGTAGACCCACATATACAAGGTCCGTTGATTTTTGATGAGGGAGCCAAGACAATTTAAAGGATATGAGAAAGTCTATTCAACAAGTGTTCTAGATAACTAGATAAATATGTGGGGAAAAAACACACATACTACACACACAAAAATTATTTGTGATGGACCATATAGCTTAAGATGAAAACTGAAACTATAAAGCTAGGGAAAAAAATAACTTATTATTTGCACCTGAAGTTATCTCCTCCCTATCATTTCCTTTTGAGAGATGACCCATAGTTCAAGGCTGAGCTCAGATCTAACCCTCCCCATGAAGGTTTTTATTATAACCCCTATGGAGGGGCGCCTGGGTGGTTCAGTCAGTTAAGTGGCCAACTCTTGATTTTGGCTTGGGTCATAATCACACAGTTCGTGGGTGCAGAGCCCCCCATCAGGGTCTGCTCTGTCAGTGCGGATCCTGCTTGAGATTCTTCCTCTCTCTCTCTGCCCCTCCTCGCTTGTGCTCTTCCTGTCTTTTAAACTCAATAAATTAAAAAAAAAAAACTGTAAAAAAATTACCATCTTTATAGAAAGAAATACTACTTTACCTAAGTCTTACAGCACTCTCCTTATACCACGTTAAACACTGTATTATGGTCACGTGTGTACATGTGTGTACCTGCGTACACATCATAACCATCCTTCTAAATGAGGTATTCCTTGACCACATCTTGTTCTTCACTGAATCCCCTGTACCATGCAGCAGAGTATTCACCCAGAGTAAAATATCAGTAAATAATTGATCTCTAAAATGTAATTCATACCAAAATACCAAAGAAAAAAGAAGGAAAGAAAGGAAGAAAAAGGATCTGCTGCTTGCCTGTAAGATAAGAAAGGGGCAATTGGATAGAGGTAATAATAGATCGAATGCAAATGAGTTTTAATAAATGTATCAATATACATTTACTCAACTAGTAATAAGTCCCCAGTAAAGACATAGCTGCAAAATTCAACAAGACTTGTGCATGAGCAACTACAAAGCCTTTACCAAAAAATATGTGCGGTGCTTGACTGGCTCAGTCGGTAATGCACTTGATCTTCAAGTGATGAGTTCAAGCCCTGCACTGGCTGTGGAGCTTACTTTAAAAAAAGCTTTACAAGATTTTCTTTTGATACAAACTAAGAACTTTCATAAGAAACATCTGGAGAAATCAATTGGCAATAAGTGTGATCTTCCCCTAAATGATTTCCTATATACTGCTATTTATAGAAAAGTCTAGGAGCACAATATTCTAAATAATTTCATTATCACTGCCATTGTTGAATATTTTGCTCTGAAAAATTACTTATATATTTATATAACTTCTGGTTTCATTAAAATATATAGTTGTTTGTATTATTTATTAAATGCATATATATGTTTATATACATATATATATTTAGTAACCCTTCTTGCATTTTCTGAACAAAATTCAGTCAAGAGTGGGTTCAACTTCCTGTATCAGCCTCACTTCAGAAAAGGCAAAAGAGCGGCTCTGAACAGCATGACAGAACAGGGAGAAATGGTAAGGGATTTAAAACACTCAGTTTTTTAATTTCAGCTGAACAATAATGAAGCCCATTAAAATCTCAACGTATTTTTGAGACTCAATTAATATCTGTCTCAATATGGTCTCTGAAATCATACCTCTGTTTCAAAGACCAGCGATCATTCCAATTATATCAGAATCAAAGAATTATCTTTCTTTTTATATAAAGGTATATTTGTGTTTGTAAGTAAAACATTTTTAAATAGCTAAGAAAAAATAATCTAAGAATGGCTGCAGCTTTACTGCCGTGATGCATTTATTTTAAAATACGCATGGTCCATAACATCCTGAGAAGAGTGGATTACCGTCCCATTATTATTACCATCACTGCTGCTGATAAGATTATGTAGAAACACTGGAATAGAGGGCAAGTCCATCATTAATACCCCTGCTGTGATTTTGCAGCCCTCGGCCACCTTCCAGGTCACTCTCTCCTCCTCCCCCAGGCGTGGCTTCCCCTTGATTCCCAGCACATCCCTGGCAGCAGGGGAGGGAGGCTGAGAAACTACAATAATCAGGGGCCAGTCTGAGTTACCCAAAGCTGCCCTGTTTATCCTTTTCACGAGAAGCCTTTAAATACTCGAAGCTTTTGAGGGCCTGGGTGGCTCAGTCGGTTGAGCATCTGACTTCGGCTCGGGTCATGATCTCTCTGTTTGTGGGTTCGAGCTGTGTTGACAGCTCAGAGCCTGGAGCCTGCCTCGGATTTTGTGTCTTGCTCTCTCTGCCCATCTCTGGTTCATACTCTGTCTCTTTCTCTTTCTTTCAAAAGTAAATAAACATTAAAAATAAATAAATATTTGAAGATTTTCTTTCTTTAGACTTGATTTTTTGAGGACAAAGTTCCCAGTTCTTTTATCAGACAAGTTTTCTAGAAATAATACCTTTTGGCTTCCATTTTCACACAATGTAATTTAACTTTTAAAGCAAAATCTACCCTGCCTTTTATATACTTTCCATGTTACACATTCATGTGTATTTTTTCTATAAAAATTAGTATAATTTACATAGTTATTATTTCAGAAACCAAAGAGATGGAGTGTTCCCCTTCAAAAACTCTTCATTCCCCGCATACGGGTCTATGCTGACAGCTAGCTCAGAGCCTGAAGCTTGTTTCAGATTCTGTATCTCCCTCTCTCTCTCTGATCCTCTCCTGCTCATGCTATCTCTGTCTCTCTCTTTCAGAAATTCATAAAACATCTAAAAAATTCAAAAACTCTTCATTTATTCTTGATATTTTTGATATAAGGTTTTCCTTTATGTTTTGGTTTAGTCCCAGTAAATAATGAAGAAAAACTTAATTGTATTTACATAAGGGAAAATTCAGAAAAATTAGGATATAAAATACTTCCAAAATGGAGTGCTTGGGTGGCTCAGTTGGTTAAGCATCCGACTTCGGCTCAGGTCATGATCTCACGGTTATGAGTTCAAGCCCCACATTGGGCTCTCTGCTGTCAGCATACAGCCTGCTTCTGATCGTCTATCTACCTCTCTCTCTGTGCCTCCCTGCTGTCTGTCTCTCTCAAAACTAAATAAACATTTTTAAAAATGAGAAAGAAAACACTACCAAGAGCATCACTTTATAAATAGATAATGTAATGGATTACCATATAATAAATTACCATGTAATTCCTTTTTATATATAAATATATCCTGATTGTGTTATCTGAGATACTTCCACGATTTAAACTCTTTTTTTAAGTTTATTTATCTTGAGAGAGTGAAAGAGAGAGATCAGGGGAAGGGTAGAGGGAGAGAGAGAAAGAGAGAGAGAGAGAGAGAGAGAGAGAGAGAATCCTAAGGGGGCTCTAAGCAGCTGTCAGCACAGAGCCTGATGTGGAGCTTGAACTCACAAACTATGAGATCATGACCTGAGACAAATCAAGAACCAGTCACTTGACTGACTGAGCCACCGAGTGTCCCATATTTATACTTTTTCAAAAATTGATATATATTGACATGTAATATTTTATTAGCTTCATGCATACAATATAACTTGATATTTCTATATATTGTGAAATGAAAACCATAACAACTCTAGTTAATATCCATCACCCCACAGTTACAATTCTTTTTTTTATCATGAGAACTTTTAAGATCTACTGTCATAGCAACTTTCAGCATCCAATACAGTTAACTGTAGTGGCCATGCTGTGCTGCACATTACATCCCCAGGACTTACTTATTTTCTAACTGAAAGATTGTACCTTCTGACCCCTCCACCCATTTTACCCAACTCTCACCCCCAACCCCCTGAGTTTGGCAACTGCGAATCTGTTCTCTGTACCTGTGAGTTTGGGGTTCTTTTGGATTTGTTTTTGCTGGTTAGATATCACATATAAGTGAGATCATATGGTATTTGTCTTTTGCAATTTATACTTTTATTATAAAAAGTAAACTATGCTTTGTACTACTGTTAAAAAATCATTTTTTCTGAAACAAGAGTAATTCTGAGTTTTGAATAGAACATCTTTGCAGATATAATTCTGTGCCTTTAAGTATTTATTTGTTCAAAGCAACTTTCAATGTTTGAAGATGTGTACTCTGAATGTATATACATATTCTTTCCATGGAATTAAATTTATCTTCCATATCGTTTAATGTCTGCTGTGGCAGGTGACCGTCGAAGTTTGGGGACAGAATGGAGTGGGGGGATGGAGGCATACATGAAAATTGTGTAAGTATTTCTTAATAACATGAATATGGAAAAAGGTTTAGAAATTTTTCCTGTGAAGGCAGAAGCCTGGAAGTGATATCAGTTTCGATGCTTATTTAAATATTTTATACATTTCACATCAGGAGTCACAGCAGAGTATGTTTTTAAAAGGTCACTCAGAGCATGAAGTCACATGGCTGATATAGCTAACAATTTTATTATTAGTCTCATTGCTCATATGCATAATGCCCAATTATTGTTTTCTCTTAATGACAAAGGAAAAAAATCTCCTAGGAGCAGAATGAATCAGGCTAAAATTGGGAACCAGATGATTTACCTACCTATTCCTAATTCAACATTCAGTTCATCATTTCATTTAAGCTATAATGAGAATCTTAGTCCGGGCTGAACATGTCACAGGACCAGATACTAGATATGCATTCAATCATGAGACTATTTTTTTAGTCTATTTAATATATCTCCACCCAAATTTAATGCTACAGTTCCCAGGAACTCAGCATCTCCTATTTCTGTGTGCTGAAAATATCTTTGACCTAATCTTGTATTTTTGCCTGAGTCAGATAATTTATTCGTAAGCATGGCATCCTTCCCTCAAGTTACAAAGGAAAACATTTTCAAAAATAAGGGTAGCAAAAAAGGAGAAAAAAAAATCCCACATGTCTACAAGTAAGTCAAGGCTATGACTCTCCCAACTAGTTACCTGTTGGGGCATGTTAGGATCTTAGTTTTATAACTCATCGTGTAATTAGCCATGTTTGGTGCCTTTCAGCACCGTGTCAGACTCTATGTCATAACGAGGATAGTTTAAAATTTATTAAAGTTTGCTTTAGAAAACAGTGTACCTTATAAGTAAAAGAGAATGGTTTTATACAATATTAATGAGAGCCAGAAATGGAAAGGGCACTCTGTGAGGCCAACGTTAACCAAAAACATGGCCTTTTTTTTTTCCTAGGAAGTTACAGTGCACTGGAGGAATGGGGTTGGATATAAATCATTATGATACAAAGCATGGTCTAGTGGCAAACACAATGTCTAACGAGTGATTAATTTTGACAGGGGTGGGGAGTGAGGAAAGCTTCCCAGAAGGAGTAACATTGAATTTGGCCTCGGAGGATCAATTAAGCAGAGAGAAGGGAAAAACCCCCGAGGACTGGGATTGGTAATTTCCACAGAGATGCAGAGTCAGGAAAAAAAATTGAGGCATATTGAGGGAGCAAAAGTGTGTATTTTGGGTAAAAGGCACGGAGACTCTGAGAATGAGGATGCTTGAGAGGAAGGGTTGAAGGGCCTTGAGGAATTGGGGTGGAGAGAGGAATGTGAACACCAGTTTATAATCTATACTCTAAGCAGGAAAATGGCACAATCAATTTGGGGTAAGGCAAAGACAGTTCTGGTGACAGTGTTTACAAGCAGTTAGAATGAAGACAGACCGGAAATAGACAAGCCAGTGAAAAGTCAGTTGCGCTTGTTTGGTAAAAAGAAAAGCAGGTAAAGTGGGTTTGAACCGAGAAAGCGACAATGAGAACAGAAGGGGGTAGATGATTTAAGAGACTATGGGGCGCCTGGGTGGCTTAGTCGGTTAAGCGTCCGACTTTCGCTTAGCTCATGATCTCGCGGTTCGTGGGTTCGAGCCTCGCGTCAGGCTCTGTGCTGACTGCCAGCTCAGAGCCTGGAGCCTATTTCAGAGTCTGTGACTCCCTCTCTTTCTGACCCTCCCCTGCTCACACTGTCTCTCTCTCCTAGAAATAAATCTTAAAAAATATATTTAAAAAAAAGAGAGAGACTATGAAATTGTTACCAATAGGATTTGGTGACAGATGTTATAGGGCAAGGGGGAAGAGGACTCAAAGATAATTCCCAGGGGTCCTTACCCCCATTGACTGGATGGACAAAGATCATTCATACTTTTGTGACTTTGTACAGTCCTTCTTGAACTATTCATTCCTCGTGTACTCCCTGGAGCTAGTCCAGCTTGTTTCAAAGCTTCAGTCATATCCCACTGCCTGTCCCCAGACTTCCTGTCCTATCCTCCACCCACACCCAGAATCTATCACTTCTTTGCTTGCACAAAATATTATCTTTATTTCTGCTTTTTGTCCTAAGTGCTTACTTACATGTTTGCTTCCCCACAGTATGTAAGTGCTTCGAGAAATTGTGTTCTACTTGTCTCTGTATTTTTCATAATATCCAATATGGTAGTGTTCAACAAATGCCTCTATGCCTATTTCCGTGTGTGACATTTCTGGATATTGCCCAGGATTAAGGTGGTCCAAAGAGAGATGATATCGAGTGATCGTTCTCAAAGCGCCATACACGTGTTACTGGGAAAATATGGAAAATAATTTTGAGTATGTCAAGATTTTTAATGGTTTCTATTTCATATTCATGAAATGGAATAATACAGAAATAAAAATAAACTAGTGAGACATGTAAACTATGTAAATTAATCTCAAAAATATTATGTTGAAGAAAGAAGCCAAGCGTGAAAGGATATATATTATGTGATTTCATTTTTATGAAATCCATGAACAGTAGAAGGTCATCTATATTGATGGAAATCAGAACAGTGGTTTCCAGAAGCAAGATTCAACTAGAAGGGTGTGCAACTTTGAGGGTCATGGAAATATTTTATACATTTTGTTAACATTTATTCACTTTTGGGAGATAGAGACAGAGCACACAAGCAGGGGAGAGGCAGAGAGAAAGGGAGACACAGAATCTGAAGCAGGTTTTAGGCTCTGGGCTGTCAGCGCAGAGCTCGATGCAGGGCTTGAACTCACAAACTGCAAGACCATGAGGTGAGCTGAAGTCGGACACTCAACCTACTGAGCCACCCAGGTACCCCAGAAATACTTTATAACTTTGATTAGGTTATTGATTTTACAGGTTTATATAGGTTTTCAAAAATCATTGTATTGTACCCTTATGATTGGTGTGTTTCACTCCAAATAAACTTTATCTCAGTTAAGGGAAAACAGTGCAGGAAAATTTGAATATCAGTTTAGTTGATACTGAGGAATTTTTCTTATCAGTTTTATTACAGTATGATGATAGCATTATGTAAGAACAACTTCATAATACTTAGAGATATATACCAAAGTATATATGTGTGAAATGATATGATGTCTAAACTGCTTTAAAATAATTCATCAAATGTGAAAATGACCCAAAAGGAGATATTTAAAGCAAACGTGTCAAAATATTGATGTATGGAATCTGGGCAAGGGGTATATAGGGTTTCATTTTACCATGCTCTCTAATGATGTATATATTTAAAATTTCAAAATAAAAATAGATGTTATGAGAACACTTTACCAAAAATCAAATTACCACATGCATAGTATCAAACCCTATACTCAAGCCGACAGTAAACTCTGTTGCCTCTAACGTGAAAATGCATCCAGATTTTTCTTACCACGCCCACCCCCACACTGTTACTTCCCTGAGGTAAGCAAACTCCCTCTCTCAGATGAACTATTTCAGTAGCCTGTTGGCCATTCCCCTATGTCCACAGTGACCCCGTGGAGTTTACATTCTTCACTAAATTCAGAACCATGTTTTTTAAATACACAAGATAGGTCATGTTATTCTACTGCTCAGAATCCTCTGAGTTCCCATCGCTTGCAAAGTAAACTTCAAATTCTTTACCTTGGCTTTTGAGGACTGAAATGAACTTGTTTTCCGCTTCCTCTCTGAACTTACCTCCCACATTCTCCCCTTTCACTCACTTTGCTCTCTGCTCCCGTCACACTGGCTTCCCTGTATCTTAAAAAAAAAAAAAAAAAAAGAGTAAGCCTACTTCAAGGTCTTTGAACTTGTTTTTCTCTTTGCCTAGAAACTCTTCCCCCAGGCAGCCATACATCTCACTTCCTCACTCTCTGATCAAATGTCACATGATCAGAGAGGCTTTCTTTGACCATTCCATTCCGTATGAAAGACACCATCCCACCTTTACTATGCACCCTGCATTCCCCTTTACTTCATTATTTTTCTTCCAATCCTTTATCAGTATCTGACATCTTATACACTTTTTTTGTCTATCCTCTCTGACTAGAATGCAAGCTCCCTTGGGGGCAATTTTGTTCACTAGGGAATCTCTAGCACCTAGGATAGTGCCTGGCACACAGCAGGCACACAATACATATTCATTGTTGAGAGAAGAATCAAATGGTTCATAGTGCCAACTTTGACTCTTGAATTTTTAAATTCAGCTTAGAACCCTGAACAAAAGGAAGTTTATATTCCTCTCCCTAAAGCAATGTTACCCACTCACCTCCCGCCCTCTCCAGGGCAGGAAGGAGAAGCCATGGCTCTTTTATTCACCTATTACCTGGCAACAAGATTAGGAGAATAGGCAAGATCTCAAACTAAAGTAAAGCAAGTCTCACAGGACTTTCCATTGGGCCCAGCCATCCTCCAGGCATAATTCACTCCTCTCCATCAAGGGGTGGGTGGTGGTGGAGGAAAACACCCATGTTATATTCCTAATACCCACAAAGGCCAAATTCCCACTTGTGAGCCAAGGGAATAATACTGGGAATGAAACCAAATATTTCCCACTACAATGAAGGTTATGATGATGACTATAATAAAGAAGATAAAGGGGCACCTGGGTGGCTCAGTCGGTTAAGCATCTGACGTCAGCTCAGGTCCTGATCTCATGGTTCATGGGTTCAGGCCCTGTGTCGGGCTCTGTGCTGACAGCTCAGAGCCTGGAGCCTGCTTCGGATTCTGTGTCCCCCTTTCTCTCTGTGCCCTTCCTTGTTCGTGTTCTGTCTCTCTCTCAAAAATAAATAAACATTAAAAAAGATTTTTAAAGAAGATAAAGATGGGCCTTTTTCCAATCCCAATTCCCTTCTAGGCCTATCAGAAATAAATCAGAGCACAGAAGATGGGCAGAGAACACTATTTTTTGCTTCTCCACTCTCCAGGATTTCCATCATGATTACTGTAACTGGAAGGACTCTACCCGCCCACCCACAGATATGTACACAAATACAACTGGATGTATTGTGTTGAAGTAGATGATGATCCTTCCTAAGAAGGATATGGCTATATGTTAGGTAAGACAGTAATGATTAGAATCTGTGGCAGCAAGTATACACTTGAGAACTTTCTAGAACCAAGCCAGATTAGCCTTACAATTTACCAACTGTATCACCCTACACTTGACTTAATCTCTCTGTGACTCTGTATTTTACCCTTAGAATACATAAATAATAATACCTCCTGGATAGAGTTGTTCGGAAGAATATATTAATATATTTAAAAACACCTAGAAAAGTACCTGACACACATAAGAACTCAATTCATATTAATTATTAATATTTTGTTTTCCATAATCAACATTAAAATCATCTTTCATGAGATTCCAGATGATGTGATTATATATTTTTCCTTACTATGAAGAATGGAATATTTTTTCCTTGGAGAATTGGTAAATAGAAATGTTGCTTCATAATTATGAATACAGGGGCTCTGGTATTACCAATGAAAAGTGGTGATTTTCTTACAGTCCTCAGTAAAAATGAAATGCATTTAACTGTTTAACCCCTTCTCCTGATCAGTTTTTGCTGTTCAATAAGGAAAGAACGAGGGCGGCACTGTAACATTACAGATTTCACATTGTCTTTTAATGAAGACATCCGATAAAGCATGTGTGAGGGAGGAGCTGTAAGACAGTACCTAGAATCTGATATATAACGTCCATCTGAAACTGAGCTATTTGGCAAAGATAACTTTATTTTTGCAATTCGTGAGAAACAGAGAAGAATGAGTTGTTAGGTGCTAGGATACCACTCAGTAGCTCTAAAATTCTAGCATAGGATCCATTCAACATATTCTGTTAATGATTTGGATAGAGACTGAGGTGGCATGCATAGCTAATCTGCCAGGATCACAGAGAATGGCAAGATAATGAAGAGCATTAATGGTCAACTGGGGAATTAAAAAGAGCAAGGCAGGCTGAAATGTGGGACTAAAACAAACTAGCTATAATACAAGATAAATGTTGAATGATATTTATGAAAGTGTAGAATGATGTAAATAGCAAAAGTTCCATACAATAGTTAATCATTCATCCAAGTCCTTTGAGAGAAGATACAGATACATTCCTCACAATATGTATTCAGTCTAATTGAGGATAGAGAACCATAAAAAGCAAAGTGCAGTGATGGGCATATTCATACAAGTACAGACAAGTAACGTCAAACTCACTGAATGGAGAGTGAAGGCCAGTGAAATAAGCTCTTGAGCTCAGAAGGGTTTTATTCCACCCAGGGACACAATATAAGAAAGACACACAGATGAAAGCCAGTATGGTGTATGCAGAAAATCTTGAGCACTGAAATGCAGAACAGGAAATGGCAAGAGGTGATGCCAGAGAAGCAGAGTAAGCCATGGAGACACGAAGTTATGCAAAGAAACAGGACTCTATCACATAGGCACGAAGACCTAAAGCAAAGATATATAACTAGGAAGTGGTATGCTCAGACCGCACTTCATGTGATCATGCAGGAAGTAATATGGAGGATGAGAAGATGGTCCAAGAGATACAAGGAAAACGACAAGAGTCCTGGGTCATAGAAGCCATAGAAATAGAGAGTTTTAAAAAGAAAGAAGTGATTCAGGGTGTTAAATCCTACCCATAAGAGAAGGACTATAAAATGGCCTTCAAATTTCACAGTCAGCCCACCTATTATTAGACTTAATTAGGAACAATTTCAGTAGAGTGGTTGGGATGGAAGACACATCAAAGTATATTTAAAAAATAATAAATTAAAGATGAGTAAGTATAGTTTGCCCTTTCTTTAAGAAGCTTGGAAATAAAAAGGGGGAAAAAAGGGGAAGGTAGTAGATCTAAGAGAGTCTGTGTTTCATATGTAATGGAAACAATTTCAAAGCACAGGTGGTGAAACCAGGGAAAGAGAAGAGAAGGAAAAAATAGAGATAAGGCAAGGTCTAAGGGAGACAGAAAAGAATGAATTATGTGGGTGGAGAGGTTTGTTTTGATAAAAAGAGGTTCTTCATATCCTGTAAAAGATGGGGCAGGGATAGGGGGAGAATGAAGGTAAGTTGCGGTCAAGTCAATGGCTAGAGCTCCATGGAAACTTAAAGATGACCAATGTTCTCAATGATATATTATTGTTGTGGTGGTAGTTGGTTGTAGTTCTTAAGTCCTACATTCCTTTTTTGTTGTTGTTATTTACACCGTACTACAAGAGGATTCAGGAGCCCTGACTTGATCATATAACACGTGAAAAAGATCCCAGGACCCAACAAGGTGACAGTAGTGTTAGGAAAATAACCAGGATCTCAATATAAATAGAAATAGACATCTAGATCACATTCCAATTATTATGTTCAATTTTAGAGGATCATATTAAAGAAAGACATTATGAAATAAGATCATTTCAGAAAAAGGATATTAAATGACCATAAATAACCCCATAAAAACCTATTAACAAAAAACAGGTAAAGGGGGTTGATATTGACCCTAAGAAAGGGAAATTTAGAGATGAAACTATCATAGAGCACAGGAAATATATTCGCCCTAAAGGTCTCCATGGAACAGACCCTAGATGTGACAAAGAGGTAGGTTTTATTTTAAGAGAAGGAAGCACTCCTTAATAAAGCCACACAATTGGTCATTACTGAAAGTGTGTAAGAGGTCAGATGACTAAAAAGCAGGAAGGTTATAGCAGGCCCACTGCATTTGGAAAAATGTAAATATCATCCAATGTTAAGTTTTCATAACTCTGTTTTTAAACAATATTTACCCATTTTGAGAGGTTATAGAATGAGGTATGGAGTATATCATTCTTAGTATCCAATGGGACCCTGAATGCTCTGGAACGGGAAAGCAGATAAAACTGGAATGTTTAAGGTTTACACTCCAGCGGTTTGGCACTGAATTTTACATTTGGTTTAAATGCATGAGCCACTAAAAAGGTAATTCACTGCTTCGGAGCAATGAATTCCAGCCTGTAGCAGTGGCGATTGAAGAGGATGAGTGGAAATTTGTTAGGACCTGAAACTTTACAAAATGCAAAAGCCAAAACAAAACAAAGCAACCTATTAATAAGACCTGCCCAGTGTTCATGAATGGAGTGGGGGACGGTGACATACACAGAGATGGAGAAAAAAAAGGGTGAAGAAATAAGCAAATATCTACTCAAGCATCCAAACAACCAAGTTTGTTGAAGAGGAAAGGAGAAAGAAATGAAGTGGACAGTATCTGAAAGGATCCAGAGAAAGTGGTCATGAGGACAACAATCTTACGTGAGAGTTGCTGAGCTGCCTGCAGACGTTTTCTATCAACTAAAGAAATGACTGACTGCAACTAACTGAAAACCAGCAAACTTAGCTTGAGTGGGAAGAGGAAATCTATGACATAGATATCGGGGTGTCCCGTGAAGTAGGGCTTCCGGAAGGAACTGGAACCAGGCACTAGGGTAGGTCAAGATTGCATTTCTAACAAGTCCCTGGGTGATGCCCATGCTGCTGATCCAAGGACTTCACTTGGAGATCCACTTTGAGATGGAAAGCATCTCCCAGATATTATCTCATTTAATCCTTACCATCACTCTGTGCGGGAGGCCCTATTACCTCCATTTTTCAGGAGAGGAAGCACCCAAACTCTTACAGCTTCTAACCAGTAAAACTAAGACAGAAATTTGACAATTTCTGATATTGTCAACTTCCATCTGTTCCCCTACCCCTTAGGGTCATAGCGTTGGTGTAGGGTTAATGACTTGTATCTATCAGAACATGATGAACGCAAATAGTTAAGGGCACACTGCTAATTCTGTATTGTTTAGCAATGATGGCTAATGAAAATATTGCTACACTCTTTACGAACAAAGGCTGTTGTATTTTTATACTGCCAAGAGTATCACTCAAAACTATTTGCTTATGTTTAATGCGCTCTTATAACAGAATGCAAATGCTCCATGCTTAAAGACAGCATTGAAACAGCTGTCTTAATAGACTAATTAAATTTTCTGTAGTTATACTGGCTTTTTTTTCCCCCAGCTGCTTCTTCCTACACCTTGTACTAGCAGCCATATTATGCTGAAACATTAAGGTTGCCCTCAATGAAAATAAGTTTCCGTGTGTAATTTCCCTTTGCAAAACCAACCCTTTTATTCTGCCCCTTCATAGTTTTCAGCAAACTATTATTCAAAATTGGTCAGGATATTCAGGTTATTTTTCCAGACTACTTATTTTCTAATTTAGGATCAGCCCTGATTTTTAGTATCTTGGTATAAGGCAATGCTACATATCTGCATTGTTTCACCACACAGTTTAAAAATAGCAATCATGGTTCTAAAAGTGTGTAAATTGATTTTGAAAGGATGGAGATGGGTAAGACAGAGGGGTCTTTGGACTTAAATTTCTAGAGTGTTAGGTTTCAGCTTCAATTTGATTTAATTTAAAAATAATTTGGGGGACCTGGGTGGCTCAGTCGGTTAAACTTCTGACTTCCATTCAGGCCATGATCTAACAGTTTGTGGATTTGAGCTCCGGATCAGGCTCTGTGCTAACAGTTCAGAGCCTGGAGCCTGCTTCAGATTCTATGTCTCTCTTGCTCTCTGTCCCTACCCCACTCCTGCTCTGTCTCTCTCTCTTTCTCAAAAATAAATAAGCATTAAGGTTTTTAAAATAAATAAACAAAAATAAAAATAATTCAACAAAGGCTATAACTGTATTAACAAAATCTTTCATCTAAGCAAACACAATTTTATAAAGACACATAGAATGTTAAATAATCATAAACAACTAGAGAAAGTAAGTTCTGAAGGAGCTCTGACCTGTAAAAGAAGCCTAATTCTACAAACTTTCATTCAACCAGCATTCATTTGGCACCTACGTTGTGTGAAGCACTATACTATCTGATTCACTGTTCCATATCAGGCAAGCTTTCTCAAAGGAAGCAGGACCAAGACCTATTTAAGACCGTGGGTAAAAACAGAATACACCGGACTCTGCAGTCTTGACCTTGTATCACTCATGAGATCCGAATTCCCACATGACCCAAAGGTACAGAAATTCCAAGCTAAAAACTTGATCGAACACTGGTCTGAGATGTTGTCCTCCCTGGGGCTCAAGGGAGGCAGTTGTGACATTGTCCCCACAGAAGCTGCACAACTTAGGGCACACATAAAATGCCCACGCAGCACTACCTGTGACAAAACCTGCTCACAGACAAAATCTACTGCGCCAGAAGGAAATTGAATGGAAGAAAACCAGAAGAAACAAACAGCAGAAATGCGCATAGAGTAGCAAACAATGAATGGAGAGAACAATGCAGCTTTTACAGTGAGGGTTTAAATATTCAGGGAGATAAAGAAACGCACATAAAATAAGGTGAAAAAATAATTTTTATAAAAGGATAGGCAGCTTTCTAAAATACTCAGATAGAAAGTCTAAAAATAAAAATTACACAAGGCACAGCTAAAAAGAGAATACGTGAAAATAGATCTGCAAAAATCACCCAGAATGTAGGTGAAATATTTCCCTGAAAAACGAAGTGATGAAGAAATATTATTGAGAAGGTAAAAGACATGACGTTCTAACAATACTAAATAGTTACAGAAGGAGGTAAGAGAATGGTGGGAAAGAATATTGTAAGTACTATTAACTTCTATATATACGTGTGTCCATTCAAAGTGGGTGCCTAATATCACACTAATAAATAAAGGTATATCCCTACGATGGGGCATAACAGTGAAAACACAGAGCAGCAAGGATAAGGAGAGAATCCTCTTTCTGTTCCTAAAAGCTATGAAAGGGAGAAGACATGGATGGCCAACTAAAGAATGACAATCAGGTAGACATCGGTTTTCTCACTGGCAACAGAATGTCCCTCCATCTAAACCATCATTTAGGAACAAAGGCAAAAATAGAGTTTCTCAGATGCACAAAATACAGACATCTTGGCTTTTCACAGACCCTCATGAAAGAACGACTGAAGAATACACATTGGCAAAAAAGAAAATGAAGTCTATGAACAAAGGGAACAAGGAGTGATCATAAGCAAATAAATCAGTCTAAAGAAAGTATGTTAACACTTTATTATGATATTATGTCCATGGTATTTAGTATTATAGCACTTTGAATACCTTTGTGTAATGCAATTACTAGGTTTTTTTCAAAAGCAATAAAAATCACAATAGTTAATAATTATAGATGTTTGCCATGTTACAGGCACTACTGATTTTTTTTAATGTTTTATTTATTTCTGAGAGAGAGAGAGAGAGAGAGAGAGACAGCGTGAGCATAGGAGGGTCAGAGAGAGAGATACAGAATCTGAAACAGGCTCCAGGCTCTGAGCTAGCTGTCAGCACAGAGCCCGATGTGGAGCTCAAACCCACGAACCACGAGATCATGACCTGAGCTGAAGTCAGACAGTTTACCGACTGAGCCACCCAGGCACCCCACAGGCACTACTGATTTTTTTTTATGGATTATCTTATTTATATCTTAAAACAATCTTGCAATATATATCTACTCATTATTCCCATTTTAGAGATGTTGAAACTGAGGCATAGAGTAGTAATTTTTCCAACATCATATAGATAGTAAACAATGGAAAAGGATTCGTGCGACCTAAGGAAATTCATTCAGTGTTACGGGGTGAAAACCCAATTTTCTCATGCATGCAATGACGATACAAATGTTTGCTCTGACCATATTATAAGGTTATGTGAAAATAAAGTAATACTAATACATGTCAAAGTGCTTTAAAAATTGTCAAGTATTCTACACTTTGAAAAGATAATAAAAATAAAACAATCTATGTGCCAAATTTTAAAAAGGGAATTTGGCCACATAGCTAATGGATGATAGTCATTCATATATTCAAAAAATATTTCAATATGGCTTCACTAAGTAACTATAATTTGCAAATTATATACAAAATAGCAGGTTTCACATTTATTTATTTGTTTGTTTGCTTATGTTTAATGCATCTTATCTCTAACCTAAAAAAGATTTCCAGGCAACTAACAAGGGTATACCAAAAAAAAAAAATTATATTAGTATATATAACAAAAAAATGTTTAAAGCAATGAAAAACAATGTAAAGGGATTTATCTTGTTTTTTATTTTAAATGTATACCTTAGATTTTATTTCTAAATATACACAGATTTGCAAAAGCAACTTGTTATTAATTTAAAATATAACTCCACCCCACATTTCCTCTATTACCACCCCCACTGCAGCACACACACATAAGACAAATTTAAGCAGCAGGAAAAGTTCATATTGTCTATTCTAAAAAATGAAAATTGCTCATCTTCATACTGCTTTGGCATGGTTCAAGTTAATGATATGCTAATGTGATATTAAAGTAGTAACTCCTGTGGTTATAACAGCTTAATCGGGCAGCTGACATCACAACAGTATTACTAAAATGTTGAATTTTACTCGATTTCCATAAGTAAATGGAATCTAAAACTCATTGCCTGTTAATCATTGCAGTTTAGTAGATCCCTTATTTATTTTGGATAAGCATTTCATTCTCAAATAAAGAATTTAAGTGAGGCAATGAGCCAGAATTCAATAGAGACTTCGGTGAGTGGCCATTTATTTTGGCTCTTATAAGTATAGAATTTTTAAGCCTATAGAAAACGAGAACAGATGTGGTTAGTAACACAATTTACGATTTAGAATTCAGGCTTTTTTTGAAGATTTAGGAATTATCATGAGAATTATTAGTTGAACTTCAAAAAACAATAAATATTAATATCAGAAAACAATGTTTGTGTTATCTTTTGAAACATGAAGAATATTTACCCATTATGTCTTTGAAAAATCCATTATGTCCTGAATACTTATGAACTGCGTGTCATCAGATGAGTCAGAGAGCTTCTCTGAACCACTTAGAATTGTCAAGCAAAACAATAAGAATCCATTCCCAAGAAAGAAAAGTTTGTGCATTATTCTGCCTGAATTTTCGCTGGCTCTATGGTTTAATAGAAAGAGGACTAGGGGCACTTGGGTGACTTAGTGAGATAAGTGTCCAACTCCTGACTTCAGCTTGGGTCATGATCTCATTGTTTATGGGATCAAGACCCATGTTTGGCTCTGTGCCAACAGCATAGAGCCTGCTCAGGATTCTCTCTCTCCACCCCTCCCTCCAAATAAATAAACATTAAGAAGAAAATAAGTGGACTGAATACAGAACAAAGAAACTGGGCTCACATATTGGCCTTACCACTTAATAGCCAATGTGACTTCACATAAATTCCTTAAACATGACTTACATGTTCACATATATAAAATGACAATAATGACACCTCCTCCAATGGATTATTTGAAGAAAAAATGAGAACAGAGCCTAGTATACAGTTAATTAAAATCTGATTTAGAATTGAGGATATTCCTCAAAAGCTTTAATTAACCTTATTCACTTTTGGGACGCTATATTGACCTGTATGAAGCTGATGACAACTTTCTGATGGAAATGAAACGACAGGTTAAAAAAAGTGTACTGCCTGCACATTGCTAATTATGATGGTCATGCTCTATAGGATCAGATTATATATATATATATATATATACACACACACACACACATATGTATGAAGTCTTTATGATATATTGATTTAATCTTCAATATAAACAGTTCTGAGCAATAGACTGGGTACTACATTTATTTCATCATTTAAACAAGTGGTGTCAGTCTTTTATTATAAAGACTACGTTTGGACCCATTCTGAGAAATACCCAATAAACAATTGATTTAATAAAAAAAAATCCCCTAGTTGATACACTGTACAAACATCAATAGAACAGAAAGTCTTAAATCCAAAGCATCTTGGTAGTCGTCTATTCCTATGCTCTGCTGAGTCGGACGGACATCAGCCTCAGGCAACCCTAGGAGGTAGTGAACAGGAGGTTGAGGAGTTGGCTCCTGCCTCTCTCCTTTAGTTCAGCTCTACTTTCATCACTTGCAAACCCTGATCTTTTGTCTAAGATTTGATTTACACAAAGGGTATAGTTGCTATAAAAAAGTTCAAATAACTAATATAGGGACTCCTGGGTGACTCAGTCAGTTAAAGATCTGACACTTGATTTCTGCTCAGGTCATGATCTCATGACTGTGGGATTGAGCCCCAAGTTGGCTCTGCACTGACAATACAGACTCTCTCTCTCTCTCTCACACCCTCCCTCCTGTGCTTGCATGTATGCATATGCTTTCTCTCAAAATAAATAAATAAACATTTTTTAAAATATCTAAACTATTCCAGCTCCCTCATTTTGCAGATGAAGAAACTGAAGATCAGAAAGGTAACACAAATTACTTTAGATCTCTCAGAAGTCAGGACTAGAAAAAATTGTATCCAGACTCCCAGCCAGGTTATTTTCATCACATTTTTCTCTTGTCAATAAGATTAATCACTCTCATGTTGAATGTTGAATATATTGAATATGATGCTAGTTATTCTACTTGTATTTACTAATGACTCCAATAGAATCTCTAAACTGCTTCCCCACTTGAAAGTGAGGTTCACCAGGACTGCATCAAAATAAAAAGCTTCTGCACAGCAAACAACCAACAAAACTAAAAGGCAACCTACTGAATAGGAGAAGATTTTTGCAAATGACATCTTTGATAAAGGGTTAGTATCCAAAATATACAAAGAACTGATACAACTCAATATTAAAAAAAAAGAGTAATACAATTAAAAAATGGACAGAAGACATGAACAGACATTCCTCCAAAGAAGACATACAGATGACCAACAGACACGTGAATGAAAAGATGTTCAACATCATTCATCATCAGAGAAATGCAAATCAAAACCCCAATGAGATATCAATTCACACCTGTCAGAACAGGTAAAATAAAAAAACCCAAGAAACAACAAGTGTTGGCAAGTATGTGGGGAAAAAGGGACCCTCATGCACTGCTGTTGGGAATGCTAGCCATTGTGGAAACAGTGTGGACATTCTTCAAAAAATTAAAAATAGAATTGCCATACAATTTAGTAACTCCACTGCTGGATATTTACCTGAAAAATATAAAAATGCCAGTTCAAAAAGATAAATGAACGTGTATGTTTGTTGCAGCATTATCTACAATTGCCGAATTATAGAAGCAACACAAGTGTTCTTTGATAGAGGAATAGATAAATGAGATGTGACATATATACACAATGGAATATTATTCAGCCATAAAAAAGAATGAAATCTTGCCATTTGCAACAACATGGGTGGCTCTAGACACCCATTACATAATGCTAAGTAAAATAAGTCAGTAAAAGAAAGACAAATACCATATAATTTCATTCATATGTGGAACTTAAGAAACAAAACAGATAAAGAGAAAAAGAGATAAACCAAAAACAGACTCTTAACTATTAAGAACAAACTGATGGTTACTAGAGGGGAGGTGGGTGCGTGGATGGGTGACATAGGTGAGGCGAATTAAGAGTCACTTACCTTGGTGAGCACTGAATGATGTACAAAATTGCTGAATCATTATATTGTACACCTGAAACTAATTTGGCAGGGTATGTTAAGTATACTGGAATTAAAAAAAAAACTGTGCAAGAGAATGATATGAAGAAGGTGATCTTTTATGAAAGTGTGTCTGGTGGCCTATTTGAGACAGACGGAAGGTAAGAGAGACCAGAAACAAGGAAATAAAATATTAAATTACTAAAATAGTCTAGGAGTAAGGGGCCCAGGGGCTAAATGAGGATGCTAGCAACATAAATGGAGAAAACCCAGGGAGACATCGTAGAGAAAGGATTTATAAGACTAATAGGCTGATTTGATAAGAGTGTTGGAGGAAGAGAAGAAATCAGATATGCAAGGCTTCATGCTAGGATAATAGCGGTGTAATTTTCTCATCAGTATCTTAAATCCCCACTCCCACCCTCTCCAAGGGCTTTTCCTCTCTGCTTTCAAGCTTGTCCATGCTTGAATTATCATAAATGTTTGGAAAAGGTAAAAAACATTTATCCTCAAAGTGTTTTTGAGGTAAACCATTTCTGAAATATGAACCTATTTGCCAGCCAAAACTCAATTTGTATTCAAACTGCGGTTTAAACACTCTGTCCAAACATGACAGATGTTGGAATCAATTGGTTTGCAAGTCTTATTTTTTTTTGTCAGCTTCAATAAACAAAATCTTCTTAAATTATCTTCTGTCAAATACATTTACCAAATCCTTGCAATATGTATAGACCTCTATAAAGCTAATTGAAAAACAAACTCTTGGTCTTTAGGAACTAAAAAGAAAGGTAAATTTTTAAAATGGGAGTGGTGAAGGCTTTGAAAAGTGCAGGAAAGTATACCCCAAAGAAAGGAAAAGAAAAGAAAAAACAGCACACACGTGTAAGAATTTTCTCTTGTTTCAACCTCTCTAAAATTATTTCCAAATTTTTGCCTATAGTGTAAGATTTCAGTCCTAAGATCTTGTAGGATTTTTTTTTTATCAGATTCTATTACATAGAAGAGCTTGACATTTTGCTCTAATTCAGTATTAGAATTTATTCAATAAAATTGACATTTATACACTAATTCAATATTTTATTTATTTGTTTGTTTGCTTGCTTTAGAGAGAGAGAAAGAGAGCACAAGCAGGGCAGAGGGATAGAGGAAGAGTTAGAGAAAATCTTGAGCAGCCTCCATGCTCAGCACAGAGCCCCAGGTAGGGCTTGATTCCACAACACTGGTATCATGACCTGAGCCAAAATCAAGAGTCAGACACTCAACCAACTGAGCGACCCAGGTGCTCCTCTAATTCAATAATTTGAAACATCGTTTCATTTGTTCATAATATCTTTGATATGCTAAAGTCTGCAAAAGGTAATAATACTGTATAACTGAAAGGATTCTGAAACTGTTCTTATATATTATCATAAACAATAAATATTTATTGACTCTTGCCTTGATAATGAGATATAACAAAAGGCTAAGTTCAATAAGTATAAGAGGCATTAAGACATAAAATTGAGACTCAAGGCCACCTGGTGGCTCTCTGCCTATTCACTACAAACTAAGGCTTTTAATAAAGCATAGTTTATGGGATTGTGGGGACTAAGCGAATAACTGTACGATATCCATGGTATCTAGCATATAGTAAAAAAAAAATCATTAAATACATGTCATATTATTATATTATCACATTCTGTTAATTCATTATCTAGTTATATTAATTTTTATAAATATCTCTTCATGTTTCATCTCTATTGAAATCTTAACATTTTAATAGATATTTAATATGTTTTTCTCACAATAAAATTTTAACTTACATTAATTAATATAGCTTGGTCATACGTACTGCAAAAACATACCCACCATTTATTTCCTTTCAATGTAAGAATTTTTTCCTTTTGTTTTTGAGTTAAAAAAATTTTTAATGTTGAGTTTTGAGAGAGAATTAGAGTGGGGGAGGGGCAGAGAGAGGGAGACAGAATCTGAAGTAGGTTCTGTGCCGTCAGTGCAAAGCCCGATCCAGGGCTTGAACCCACAGAACCATGAGATCATGACCTGAGCCAAAGTGTGATACTCTACTGACCCAGCTGCCCAGGTGCCCTTAATTTTTTTTTCCTTTGATACAATTACTTCCTTTAAACTTTTCTTCTTGATATTTATCATAGCTTTTATATATAGAAAATCTTTCCTGTTCCAAAAATATATGTTAACATATGTTTGAGTTTCATTTTTTCTTTCTTTCTTTCTTTCCTTCTTTCTTTCTTTCCTTCCTTCCTCCTTCCTTCCTTCTTCCTTCCTTCCTTCCTTCCTTCCTTCCTCTCTCTCTCTCTCTCTTTCTTTCTTTCCTTGTGTGGTAATAGCTAGACATTTTACATTTAACTCTTTAGTTCAGCTGAAATTGAGAGATAAAGTGGGAGATGAAATTTTAATTTTTCATCAAACATTGCTTACAATTTCTACATATTAAATAATCTTTCCCTTCATGATTGATTCCTATTATGTGTTCAGCCTGTCTCGTTGGCCTTAAAAGGTTCAGTTGCCCAAACCCCAAACTAAAAATCTAAGTTCTGTCTCCTACTCTCCATTCTGAACCTGCTTCCTCTGGTCTGAGTGCTTGGTCTAATCTACTGCTTCACCCTTAGATTCCCTTCTCTTCCTGTCAAACACTTTGATGTTCAGCTTAAGCCGTATTGCAGGTCTCTGACTTCCCCTGGTTTCTACTGACCCGTGTGCCCCACACTGTGTGTGGCAGTGACCAGACCTAGTGTCCTTGGAAAGGGGCCAGACGCTACCACATCCACTATGGATTTGGCAAGTTTGGGCAAACTCTGAACCTCCACCTCCGCTCCCCCTTTGTACTGAGCTCTTCAAAGCCACAGCTGTGTTTGCCAGCTTAATGTAAACTAGATTGGCAAATATCCTCAGGGCAGAGTGCTGATTTGCTCACCTCTCTAAACCCTAGCCCTTAAATAACTCCTTACTATTCCATGTTAGATATTCGGTGCTTTAATAAAAGGGTTTTGTATTTTATTAAGTAATTTTTGTTGTTTTTAGCTTTCTCTTACCAGAAGTAAACTTGTATATTACAATTTATCTTTTCAATTAAATGTATATATTGATTCGTATCTAAATTATGTTTCCTCAGTGCAAAATCAGTCCAGGTGCTAACACAGTACTTAACCCATGGCAGACACTCATATAATGCTTGACAATGATTATAAAGATAGCAATGACAATATCAGCCACTGGCTTTAGATCACAAAAATGGCCAAGCAACTGTAAAAACTCTAAAATATTGGCGCTTAAAAATGTTACTTCTTACTATAGAATACTTCAGAACAATTGTTACTGTAACATGATTAGGGAGAAAGGAGAAAATCTAGATTCTGTGTATAATATGCCTCTATTTATTCAATTCCAAAATATTTATGAGGCAAATACAAAAGAAGTAAGTACAAATATGAAGTCAGTGAGTGAAGGGAGACGTCTTTACAGTGATTTTTTTCTTTTCTCTGGCAAAGGTTTAGGAATAAATTGCTTTCAATTCTTGATTTTATCAGTAGTATGGAGGACTCCTCGATGTTTCAAATGTGTTGTGAAAGCCTGTAATTATATTTTAATTCACTCTGTGTCTACAATTCCTTGCTAGACCTTAAGTCCACAAGGAAAGGGATGGTTTGTTTATGATCTTATTCACAGTACTGAGTACATTGCTTAGGACATAGTAAGGTGCTCAATAAACTTTTATTAAATGAATGAGTGGATGCAATATATTCAGAGACATAAGAGGTGGCTCAGCCTCAGGGAATTCAAAATCTGTGTAAGGTGAAGACAGATGAGGGACTATCATTTCTTTAGCATTCACCACATGTCCATTTGCATACATTGTATCATTTATTGTTTGCAAGGACCTCATGAGACAGCTGTTACTACCGTAATTTGTGAGCACTGTTATCTCCTTTTTAAGATGAGGAAATTGAGTCTTGGGGAAGATATGGAACTTGCTCAGTCACATCGCTTTTAAGTGGCAAAGCTGTATTTGCTTCAATTCAGTGTTCATACTCTTTTCCTGTATGCCACAATGTCTCTCTATGTGAAACACAAGTGATAATATACAACGCATAATTAAATTTTAAAGTGTTCAGGGGTGACTCTAAATGATCTAGAAATTCAAAGAATGAGAAGAGTAAAAAGAAAGTGATGAGAATAGGCTTATTGGGGAGTTGGAATTTGAGTTAACACCTCCCAGGTCTAGATGTAGAGTAGAGCAGAGGTCATTTCAGGAAAAGCAATTTCAGAACTCCCAACAGGATTCTTTAAAGTCAATAATTTTTTTAATGGCATTGCTTGATTAGCACTATAAATAATGTAGAAGCGAGAAATGGTTCACTTGCAAGCCACATAACATGGCAAAGACATTGTGTGGGCACAGGAAGTACGATATTGTTCCGATCTTGGTTCTTGCCTGGTAAGTCTATACTGAAAAATAATTGAATGGGAAATGCTTAGGATATTCACACAATACTAATCTAAATGATAATACTCAATATCTGAGTCTGTGTTATGCCTAATGATGACTGCATAGAAAAGCATGAAGAGCCAATAATACGTTCTGATTCCTGCAATGAGTTAACATGGTAATTTCACCACTTGATGAGAAAGGAGATCTAAGTGTCCAGTGCAAAATTGGCAATGACCTCTAAGATGCTTTAAAATGACTGGGCTCTCCAGATTCAGGTAAAATGTAGACAAGATATCTTATTAGTTAAGCATTTCTTTCAAAGCAATGCTTACTGGCATTATGCTGACTCAAGAAGTCCCATTCTGACTGTTAATGAAAACTTAATGGAGCTGACATAAGTAAGATGATCTTAAGCCTGCCTCACTCTCTAAATTGCTTTTTTGCTGCTGTTGTTGTTGCCTTCTGGAAAGTTGCTGGGTCATTGAACACTGATGTCATGACAGAGTGTGCAAGAAAAAACCAGTAAACAGCACGGAAAAGGGGAAGGAGGTCCAGAACAGAGCAGGCAGATCTCAGGGTCATGTAAAAGATAAAGAAGTAGGAATCAGAAAATCGGAGCAAGGGCTAAGAAATTAGTAATTTGGAAGTGATCAGGCCCAACTTTACTTCCCAGCTCTAGCATTGAATAGCTTTGTTAACTTGGGGGAAATTATTCAAGTTCCCTGAGCTTCAGTTTCTTTATCACAAAAAGCAGTTATGACAATAGTACGTGCTGCAAATGGGGATTAAATGAGAGAATTCAAGTTCAACACTGACGTTTGCGCCTGACATATAAAATTTCTCAAGAAATGATAGCTTTCTCCCATCATTACCATCACCATCATCATCCTTGACACCAACAAAAACAAGATAAATGTATAGAAATGAAAATATGTGAAAGAAAAGGGGAAATTAAGAAAGTCTAATACCTCAAAACAGCCAAGGGCCAGAAGTCTTTAATGTAGGGTCCTCGAGTCAAAAAACATTGGATAGGAATTTAGAGTTAATCAAACCCAACACCTTTGTTACACAAATGAGCAACCCAGCACTAATTACTTTGGCATAATTACTTTTGAAAACACTGTGGCAGCTTTTTTATAAAGTTCAACATGGACTTAACATGGGCAACCTAGTAATTCCATTCCTAAGGGTTTACCCAAGAGAAGTAAAGATTGATGTCTACACAAAGACTTTCACATAAATGTTCATGGCAGCTTTATTCATAACAGCCCAAACTGGAATTCAGAAATAAAAAGGAATGAACTCCTAGCACACTCAACAACATGGGTGAACCTGGAAACATCATACTGAGCAGAAAAAGCAATACAAAAGAGAGCATACTGCCTGATTCTATTTATCTGAAGTTCTAGAAAATACAGGCTAACCTGTAGAGATGCAAAGCATGTAAGCGGTTGTCTGGGACTCACATGGAGGCAGAGTGTTCAAGGGTTTGACCATGAAGGTGCACCAGGGAATTCTGGGGGATAATGAAAATATTTTATATCTTTTATAAAATATGTTTTGTCTTGATTGTGCTGGTAGTTACATAGCATATAAATTTGTCAAAAGTCATTAAAACTGTACACTTAGAGTGGGTATATTTTAGGGTATGTTAGGTACCTAAGTAATGTTGGTTTTAAAAAGAAAGAGTTGACTCAATGCCTTATTCTTCTGAGGGTCGGAGCTAGAATTCAAAGCCAAGTCTTTGCTAACTAGCTAAGCTAGCATTTTGTAGAGGTCATCTCTCTGAGCTCTGCTCAGTAATTAGCATAATATCTAGCCTTGCTTGCTCTTACTTTGAGAGCTAGCCTGGTGAGATGCCATATGGTTTGGCTTTGGACTCACAGGTTGTGGTTTGGTGTCATGGCTTCCCCTTCTACTGACTGTGTGGCCTTGGCCGCATTGTTAGACCTTTAAGAGCTACCACTTACTCATCTCTCAACTGGGAAGAACATTCCTGTTGTAGGATTCCTATAAAGATAAAATGATATGATATGTAAAAAGACCAGAAAATGGAAGACCCTCAATAAGCTGTAGCGATGGCTACCATTAATTTCTTCAAAAGAACATGGCAGACCTGGAACGGTGTCATAGATAATAAATCTTGTCTGACGAGGTTGTGGAATAATACCCACAGACTGCATTTATTCAATCATTCAACAAATATTCCTGGCAAATATGATGTGCCAGGCAGTGTCCTAGCTCTTTGAATTCAGCACAGAACGAGTGTTACACTCTAGTAGGCAGAGACAACAAATCAATAAACCAATATATGTATAATATATCAGATGGTAATCTGTGCCAAGAAGAAAAATAAAGAGTAAGAGGGAAAGAGAACAGTTAGGGATGATAGGAAGATACCATTGTGTAGAGGGCGCTGAGATGCAGCTGATCCACTAACATAACATTTGAACAGAAACCTAAAAATAAAAGGAGAAAAGAAGTTAGACAGAAAAATGGCCAGATGGAAAGTCTTGCAGGTCAAGGGAAGAGCAGGGAAAAGGCCCCAGCAGAAGTCTGCTTGGCCCATTTGGGGATCGGCAAGACCTGGGGGGCCGCGTGTACTGTTTTCAAGATTTAGAGCAACACCAGTTATTTGTGGAACATGGGATGACATATGTGATTTACCAATGGTTGAGATGTTGGAACTGTATTACTCCATTGTTTGCACTCAGATTTTCCACATAAACACAGATCTTTTTGTCAAATTCATATTGCTATGGTGATGCTTCGCTGATAGCTTTGGTGCCAGGATGAAGTTACTTTTTTATGTGTACTTTGTAAATAGTAACCACTTACTACAGTAAAATAAAAAATAAGTAGATACTGGTCCAAATCAGTTGTTTCTTCAACTAAAAGAGGTGTAAATTCATGCAGTCAGTGTAAGGAAGAGCTGCAGAACTCAAAGATGTCATTTTTGGGTAAATTCCTAGCAGTGCTATTGCTGGCAAGGGATATAGAAATGCTGAGGCACAGGAGCACATGTACCCCAATGTTCATAGCAGCACTCTCCACAACAGCTAAAACATGGAAAGAGCCTAAGTGTCCATCAACAGACGAATGGATCAAGAAGCTGTGGTTTATCTATACCATGGAATACTACATGGCAATGAGAAAGAATGAACTCTGGCCATGTGTAACAACATGGATGGACCTTGAGGGGGTTATGCTGAGCGAAATAAGTCAGGCAGAGAAGGACAAATATCATATGTTTGCAAGTATAGGAGGATTAGGAGGAACTTGACGGAGGAACAAGGGGGAGAAGAAGGGGGGAAATGGTGGGGGAAAGGGAGAGAGGCAAACCATGAGAGACTCTTGAATGCTGACAAAAACTGAGGACTGGTGGATGTGGGGGGAAGGAGGGATGGGCATGGAGGAGGGCACTTGTGGGGATGAGCACTGGGTGTTATGTGGAAACTAATTTGACAATAAACTATTTGTTTGTTTGTTTTTTATATTTTTATTTATTTCTAGGAGAGAGAGAGAGAGAGACAGCATGAGCAGGGGAGGGTCAGAGAGAGAGAGGGAGTCACAGACTGAAACAGGCTCCAGGCTCTGAGCTGGCAGTCAGCACAGAGCCCGACTTGGGGCTCGAACCCACGAACCGCGAGATCATGACCTAAGTGAAAGTCGGACGCTTAACCGACTAAGCCACCCAGGCACCCCGACAACAAACTATTTGTAAAAAAATAAAAAAAAATAAAGAAAAATAAAGACCCCAAATTGGGGAAGAAAAAAAAAAGATGTCATTTTTGGTAAGCATGAGAAATAATGTTTTCTATATTCCCATCATGCCGTTGGCAGGAGTAAAGAAGTTGAATATGGGGATGGAAGGTGGAAGTTTCACCACTTTTCTTCATTCTGATGTTCTCCTGGGTCTTAAAGATGTGTTTTGCATCCTTATGCACACTGCAACATGGTGATTACGTTATCTCAGGCATTCTCTGTTAATTTAGGTCCACAGAGTAGGGTGCAACGAAATGAGCCTAACAACAGTACTGGAAGAGCAGAGGGTGAACATCAAGGCCAAGGTCAGCCAAGGACAGTGGCCCTCTTCAATTAGTGACACTAAGTCTTGAACATAGCTCTGATTGCAATCAGTGACTTCTGTCACACCAGCTATTTCTAGTCACTTCAGGCTCCCTTCTGTGAGAAATCGTCAGAGGAAAACAAAGACTCAAAGTGCTTCCTTTTCTTCTGCAATGAGCACAATCCACGTGAATGGTGTAACACTCTTAGGCCACATTCTGGGACATGATAGAATGCAACTCCAAGAAGCCTCAGGGGCCATTCCTGGGGAGCACAATCTAAAACCAGTCAGGAAATGGCCCAGGGAGGCAAAGAAGTGTAGGCAGGGTGTTAACAGGCAAACCACAAAAATCACAAGGAAGAAATGTTGGCATCAGTGATACATACGGATCCATCAGCCAAAACATTGAAGACATAGGTGGAGATAAAAGAGAGCAGTCCTGCTTAGCTCTCAGGGAAAGACTATTTTGGTGAGAATTCTTTCAAAGGGGTAAGAAAGATCCTTCTCAATTCTAATACTTTGCATCTTAAAGTAACTTTTCACATCTGATCTGATTCACTTTGGTGATCTGTACCTACAGCCTGCTTTCAGGAGTACAGACAGTGAAAACTGAGTATGTTAACAAATCTTCTAATGGGAAAAATAGTTGAGAAAGAGTACAGTGAAGGACTCAGTTTCTCATAGGAGGGTCTTTAGTTAATTCAGCTCACTACCATACACTGAGCAGTAAATAAATCAATTGCAGGGGTGCCTGGGTGGCTCAGCCAGGTCAGCGTCTGACTCTTGATCTTGGCTCACGTCATGATCTCACAGCTTGTGGGATCGAGCCCCATGTTGGGCTCTGTGCTGACAGCTCAGAGCCTGCATGGGATTCTCTCTCTCCCCCTCTTTCTCTGCCCTTCCCCCCCCAAATAAATAGTTTATTTGGATATTGCTAACCACAAGCGCACTGAGCTGACATCCAAATTTAATTTTAGACAAACATGGAGACAAGACACTGCCTAGTTTTCTGAAATTCACTGAGTGTCACTGGTAACTATCCCACACGTGAGCTACCCGATGGCACCCATGGGGCTTCTCATGCCTGTGGATAGAGATCTAATAGAAGCTGCTGCTGAATCTACATTGATTCGTGTATAGTTACCGAAAATCAGAAAATTAGGTAATGCTTTCCCTAAGAACAATGATCTGGCTTCTAGAAGAAACACATTATGTAGAAACTCTGTATTTTAAAACTTTAACTCAAAATTAAAACTGGTCATAATACTAGGGGCACCTGGAAGGCTCAGTGTGTTAAGCGTCTGACTTCGGCTTGGGTCATGATCTCACGTCTTGTGAGTTCGAGCCCCACATTGGACTCTGTGGTGACAGCTCAGAGCCTGGAGCCTGCCTCAAATTCTGTGTCTCCCTCTTGCTCTGCCCCTACCCTGCTCATGCTCTGTCTGTCTCTCTCTCTCTCTCTCTCAAGAATAAATAAATGTAAAAAAAAAAATTAATGGTCATAATACTGATGTATAGCAATAGATATTATGTGTTTTATGTTTTAATAAGTACTCTTCATACCATTTATCAAAAACAGCCTGTATTCCTCAGCTCATCAGTTTCAAAGTGTTGCCAGAGACGTTCATCTCATTTAATCCTCATAAAGACCCTGAAAGATAAATATTATTAGCATGCCAGCCATTTCAGAAGACACCAAGACTTTGATATGGTAAATGATTTTTCCCAAATCTCCCTAGCCAAGCATCAATGACTTTCCAAGAGCTACACAAAAGGCCTTTGATTCCAAAGCTTCTTAACTGTCCCATTCTGAGTTTTTCAGTAATACTTCAACACATTTTGACGCAAATAAAACTGATGAATGAAGACCCTCCCCATATGCAAGGCATACTTTATGGCCATAAATACTAAATAGGATTATTTTAGTGTGTGTGTGTGTGTGTGTGTGTGTGTTGAGGGGAGAAAAAGTGATGGGAGGGGGGCTTTTTCTACATTTCCCCCCTCCAACACACACACACTACTTTGCTTTGCTTTGTTAATGCTTTTGTATCTTAGAGCTACCCACTGCCCTTGCCAAACTCCAAAGCTGGCTAGTCAACACTTCTGAAGCTTATAAAATGGTAGATCTCAACATTAAAGAGGATTTCCTGATACCTGTTCTAATACAGAGATTTCTGGTATAAATTAAATGGTGCGAGGGGAGGCAAGATGGCGGAGAAGTAAGGAGCTCCGTACTTGCACTCGCGCCCATACATCACACAGAAAAGATCTGAAGCCATTGGAAACCATACAAAACCTGAGAGACTCGGAGAAAAAGGACGCAGAATCCACTGAGAAAGCCTTCTAACGTGAGTGCGAACCGGGAAGGTAAAATCGGGCCGGGATCGGAGCCTCCAGGGTGGGAGGCGATCCCCCTCTACCCTCTACGAGGAGTGAGAGGGGAAAAGGAGAGAGTCCGAGACAGAAAAATCTCCGCTCGGTGCATAGAAAGACCGTACTTGCCAAATACCTGCACACCGGGTCCCCTCGCGCCAACTGGTCCTGGGGGAGGCTGAGCACACAAACTGCTTCTTTGTGCCGCTACTGGAGGTTGGTTTTTAAAGCGGCGCGGGCGTGCCAGCCGCAATTGTAGCTCCAGGGCTGCTGGGACCCCTGAAAGAGACGCGCAGACACCGGGCGTCCGCGCTCCTGGCTGGCTGGAACTCGAGAGGGAAGGCAAAGAGCTAAAAACTGGGAAATTTGCCTGTGAGTTCGTGTTTCGGGTGACGAGCCATAGAGAGACCCGGTTTTCCTCACTCCAGCGGGCTCAGGCTACGCGGACCCGGCAGGCAAGCCCCGCGCATGCGCACCAGAGCCGACCCAGAGAAGGAAGCAGCGATCCTGACTCAGCCCCCAGAGCTCAGCAGGGAGCCTGGAATTGCCCGAGGGGGTTGTCTGGGAAGCTGTGTCTAAGGCAACTTCAGCGGGGCGCGGACTGGGATTTGGAGATTGGAACTAGCCTGGGTTGAAGAGTGCAACCAACTTCGGCTGCGTCCCCGGAACGGGGAGTTGACACGCCAAAAAAAAAAAAAAAAAAAAAGCGAGCTGCAGCGCGGGGTTCAAGAAGGGACTGGAGCACCGTCACTCTCCTCCCCACAATCGCCAAGGCAGAACCCCCGCCTGAGGCATCGGATCACGCCACGCCCATCCCTGCCTGAGAGGTGCCCTCCTCTCTCTTTTTTTTTTCCCCCTTTTTTTTCTCTTCTTTTTTTTTTCCCCTTTATTTTCTCTTTTTTTCTTCTTCTTTCTCTTTTCTCGCTTTTTTCCCCAAAACATTGACCTGATTAACTCTGGTTGCCAGTTTGCTTAAACAATCACAAGTCCATTCTGTAAATGTAAATTCTACACCTACCGACTTTTTCAGCTATTTCTCTCAGGAGTAATTAGACTATATAGTTTCTCTGGATAATTCCAGCATCCTTCTCTCACCTGTCCAACCATATTCTACCCTTTACCTCTTTGAAAAAAGTTTCTTATCCCTTCTGCCTGTTCATTCTATTTCAAAATCTGCCTTGTCTCACCCTGCCTTCTCTCTTTTTCTCTATGCTCTTCAACCAGCGCTGCATACACACGGCTATTTAACTGTAGCTGGGAAATCCAGGTATATGCTTTAAACCGTTCTTTGTCCATCGGTTTTCTTCTTTTTTCCTTTTCTTTTCCCCTTTTTGACCCTTTTATGTATTTTAGGCTCCCTATTATTCGCCCTCCCTCCTCCGTCTTTTCTATTAACTTTTTCCTTTTCCCTCTCACTTTGCATGTTAGTTGAATCAGCCTGTGCGTTTGTGTGCTCCTGTTCCCTGTGTGTTTGTTTGTCCGTTTTCTTTTCCAGGGCTACCTCAAGAAACAAGCTAGAGTACACAAGGTGAAGAGTCCCAAATATCACTACGAATAGGAAAATAAAATAACTAAGGTCCCAACAAGAGTGACCGAGGGATACCATTCAAAAACAATCTCTGAAAGGATAGGCCCTGGAAAGTCAAAGAGTCTTCTTGGATATAGCAGCGCTCATAGAAACAGAGCATAACAGGTCTTTAAAACCAACAAGAGCCGGAAAGCTAACTAAAATGACGAAACGAAAGAGCTCTCCTCCAAAGAAACTCAAAGAAGAAATGACAGCTAATGAACTGCTCAAAACAGATATCAGCAGCATAAGTGAACAAGATTTTAGAATAATAATGGTGAAATTAATAGCAGAGCTTGAAAAAAACATAGGGGACATCAAAGAAACTATGGCTACAGACAGAATGGAAAATAAAAATAGGCGTGAGGAATTAAAAAATGCGATAAATGAGATACATAACAAATTAGAGGCCTCAATGCACGGATTGAAGAGGCAGAAAGGAGAATAAGTGATTTAGAAGACACCATTATAGAAAAACAAGAAGCTGACAAAAAGAGACAAACTGATCCAGGAACAGGAAAGAATTCGAGAGCTCAGCGATACGGTCAAACGCAACAATATCCATATCATAGGAATCCCAGAAGAGGAAGAGAGAGGGAAAGGTGCTGAAGGAGTCCTGGAACAAATTATAGCAGAGAACTTCCCCGACTTCGGGAAGGAAGTCAATGTGGAAATACAAGAGGCTCACAGGACTCCTCTCAGACGTAACTTGAATCGATCTTCTGCACGACATATCATCGTAAAAATGGCAAAATACAAGGACAAAGAGAGAATTTTGAAAGCAGCTAGGGAGAAAAGGGCCCTCACATACAAAGGGAAACCCATCACAGTGGTGACAGACCTATCTACTGAAACGTGGCAGGCCAGAAAGGAATGTCAAGAGATCTTCAATGTGATGAACAGAAAAATATGCAGCCAAGAATCCTCTATCCAGCAAGCCTGTCATTCAAAATAGAAGGAGAGATAAAAACCTTTCCAAACAAACAGAAATTGAAAGAATTTGTCACCACGAAGCCAGCCCTACAAGAAATCCTGAGGGGGATGCTATGAAGGAAAGGTTGCAAGGAACAAAGATTCCAGGGACACCACTACAAACATGAACCCTACAAAAGATACAAAGACTCTAAACCCACATATTTCAATAATAACACTGAATTTAAATGGGCTGAATGCTCCAATCAAAAGACATAGAGTAGCAGAATGGATTAAAAAACAAAATCCATCTATATGCTGTCTACAAGAAACTCATTTTAGACGGGAAGATACCTTCAGATTAAAAGTAAGGGGATGGAGAAACATATATCATGCTACAGGAAATCAAAAGAAAGCTGGAGTAGCGATACTTATATCAGACAAACTGGACTTTAAATTAAAGACAATCACAAGAGATGAAGAAGGGCACTACATAA
>JAESUZ010001114.1:0-26473 GCA_017311185.1 Proteles cristata cristata | reverse complement strand
CCACGGACCGTGAGATCATGACCTGAGCCGAAGTCGGACGCTTAACCGACTGAGCCACCCCGGTGGTTCTCAGCATGTATTTGCAATCACTGTCAATCCAGGGAAACACGATGGTAGTTGTACGATGGGTTCCCCGACAGTGTTCTTGGACAGAGTTGTGTTGTAGACTTTCATTCTACTTCAATGCATGTATTTCAAAATTGAAACCTAAGAGAAACCATGTGGTAACTGAATGCTGCATTCTACAGAATGTTGTACATGTTTGAGCAGCCTGCTCCTCCTCCATTGGTGCCACCAACTGTTTTCAGTTACTATCTAACTAGTGAACGTTGATGATAATTGAGTGATGGCATCCCCACAGTGGTCTTTCCTGGAGTTGAGTATATCACACTGAGCTTATATTTCCATGCATGTCTTTTCAAACATTTGGAACTTAGTGAAACAGTATGGTAACTGAATGGTTTGTTCACACAGTGTTGTTCCAGAGTCGAGCACCCTGCACTTCCTTCATGGTCTCAGCATCTGTTTTCAATCACCATCTACCTAGTAAAAGGTGATGGGAGTTGAAGGAGGGTCCCCACAGTGTACTTTTAAAGAGTTGATTATATCACACTCAGCTTATACCTCCATGCATATGTTTTCAAACGTTCCACAGTGAAACAGTATGGTAACTAAATGCTGTATTCCGCCCAGTATTGGTTCACAGAGTCGAGCACCCTGCACCACTTTTGTATTCTCAGCATCTGTTTTCTGTCACTATCTACCTAGTGAAAGATGACGGTAGTTGAATGAGGTTTTCGCCACCGTGTTCTTTCACCGAGATGAAAATATCACACTAAGCTTGGATTTCCATGCATGTGTTTTCAACTATTACCCACTTAGGGAAACAATAGGATAACTGAATGCTGCATTCCGCACAGTGTTGTTTCCCCGAGTTGAGCATCCTGCACTTCCTTCAGTGGTCTCAGCATATGGTTTCTATCACGACCAACCTAGGAAACCATGACGGTATTTGAAAGATACATTCCGCACAGTGTTCTTTCACAGAGTTGAGGAAATATCATTCATCTTATACCTCCAGGCCCTAGGTTTCACACATTACTAACAGTGAAATAAGATCGTAGCTGTGCTCCACTTCACTCTCGACTGTGAGTTTTCTCAGAGGCCAGCACACTGCGCTTCCCACATTGGACTCAGCATGTTTTCTCAATCACTATCCACCTAGGGAAACATGATGGTAGTGTAGGATCCGTTCCCCACAGCGTTCTTTCACCGAGCTGAGTACATAACACTTACCTTTTAGTTCCATGATGTGTTTTCAAGCATTTCTTAGTACAGCAATATGGTAACTGAATGTTGCATTTCGCAGTGTCGTTTCACAGAGTCGAGCACCCTGCACTTCTTTCATTGATCTCAGCATATGTTTTCAGTATCTATCTACCTCATGAGAGATGAGCGCAGTTTAATGAGGGATTTGCCACAGTGTTCTTTCACAGAGTTGAGTATCGAACACTCAGCTTGTACTTCCATGCCTGTTGTCAAACATTAGTCACTTAGTGAAACAGTATGGTAACTGAACGCTGTAGTACACACAGTGTTGTTTCAGAGTCGAGCACCCTCTGCACTTCCTTCACGGTCTCAGCATCTGTTTTCAGTCCCTATCTACCTTGTGAAAGATGATGGGAATTGAATGAGGGGTCCCCACAGTGTACTTCTAAAGAGTTGAGTATATCACACTGAGCTTATACATGTATGCATGTGTTTTCAAACCTTACTCACTTAGGTGAACAATATGGGGACTGAATTTGCATTCCTCACAGTGTTCTATCAGAGAATCCAGCACCCTGCACTTACTCAATGGTCTCAGCATTTGTTTTCAGTCACTGCCAACCTCGGAAAGCATGATGGTAGTTGAAAGATGCATTGCACACAGTGTTCTTTCACAGAGTTTTGTCTAAAACACTCATCTTATACTTCCAGGCCATAGTTTTCAGATTGCCTACTTAGGGAAACAAGATTGTACCTGAATATTTCAGTCCGTACAGTGACTTTTAGAGAGTTCAGACACGGCACTTCCCACATTGGTCTCCGCATGACTTTTCTTTCCTTCTTTCTTTATCTCTTTCTTTCTTTCCTTTTTTAATTTTTAATGTTTATTTATTTTGCGAGAGAGAGAGAGTGTATGAGCATGCGAGTAGGGGAGAGAGAGGGATCCACAGAATCCGAAACACGCTCCTGGCTCTGAGCTGTGGGCACAGAGCCCAACGCAGGGCAAGAACCCACGGACCGTGAGATCATGACCTGAGCCGAAGTCGGACGCTTAACCGACTGAGCCACCCAGGTGGTCCTCAGCATGTATTTGCAATCACTGTCAATCCAGGGAAACACGATGGTAGTTGTACGATGGGTTCCCCGACAGTGTTCTTGGACAGAGTTGTGTTGAAGATTTCCCTTCTACTTCAATGCATGTATTTCAAAATTGAAACCTAAGAGAAACCATGTGGTAACTGAATGCTGCATTCTACAGAATGTTGTACATGGTTGAGCAGCCTGCTCCTCCTTCATTGGTGCCACCAGCTGTTTTCAGTTACTATGTAACTAGTGAACGTTGATGATAATTGAGTGATGGCTTCCCCACAGTGGTCTTTCCTGGAGTTGAGTATATCACACTGAGCTTATATTTCCATGCACATCTTTTCAAACATTTGGAACTTAGTGAAACAGTATGGTAACTGAATGGTGTAGTTCACACAGTGTTGTTCCAGAGTCGAGCACCCTGCACTACCTTCATGGTCTCAGCATCTGTTTTCAATCACTATCGACCTAGTGAAAGATGATGGGAGTTGAAAGAGGGTCCCCACAGTGTACCCTTAAAGAGTTGATTATATCACACTCAGCTTATACCTCCATGCATGTGTTCTCAAACGTTCCTCAGTGAAACAGTATGGTAACTAAATGCTGTATTCCGCCCAGTATTGGTTCACAGAGTCGAGCACCCTGCACCACTTTTGTATTCTCAGCATCTGTTTTCTGTCACTATCTACCTAGTGAAAGATGACGGTCGTTGAATGAGGGCTTCGCCACAGTGTTCTTTCACCGAGATGAAAATATCACACTAAGCTTAGATTTCCATGCATGTGATTTCAACTATTACTCACTTAGGGGAACAATAGGATAACTGAATGCTGCATTCCGCACAGTGTTGTTTCCCCGAGTTGAGCATCCTGCACTTCCTTCAGTGGTCGCAGCATATGGTTTCCATCACGACAAACCAAGGAAACCATGACGGTATTTGAAAGATACATTCCGCACAGTGTTCTTTCACAGAGTTGAGGAAATAACATTCATCTTATACCTCCAGGCCCTAGGTTTCACACATTCCTAACAGTGAAAGAAGATTGTAGCTGTGCTCCACTACAATCTCGACAGTGAGTTTTCTCCGAGGCCAGCACACTGCGCTTCCCACATTGGACTCAGCATGTTTTCTCAATCACTATCCACCTAGGGAAACATGATTGTAGTGTAGGATCCGTTCCCCTCAGCGTTCTTTCACCGAGCTGAGTACATAACACTTACCTTTTAGTTCCATGATGTGTTTTCAAGCATTACTTAGTACAGCAATATGGTAACTGAATGTTGCATTTCGCAGTGTGGTTTCACTGAGTCGAGCACCATGCACTTCTTTCATTGATCTCAGCATATGTTTTCAGTATCTATCTACCTCATGAAAGATGAGCGCAGTTTAATGAGGCATTGCCACAGTGTTCTTTCACAGAGTTGAGTATAGAACACTCAGCTTGTACTTCCATGCCTGTTGTCAAACATTAGTCACTTAGTGAAGCAGTATGGTAACAGAACGTTTTAGTACACACAGTGTTGTTTCAGAGTCGAGCACCCTCTGCACTTCCTTCACGGTCTCAGCATCTGTTTTCAGTCACTATCTACCTTGTGAAAGTTGATGGGAATTGAATGAGGGGTCGCCACAGTGTACTTCTAAAGAGGTGAGTATATCACACTGAGTTTATACATGTATGCATGTGTTTTCAAACATTACTCACTTAGGTAAACAATATGGGGACTGAATTTTGCAGTCCTCACAGTGTTCTATCAGAGAATGCAGACCCAGCACTTACTTCAATGGTCTCAGCATTTGTTTTCCGTCACTGCCAACCTAGGAAAACATGATGGTAGTTGAAAGATGCATTGCACACAGTGTTCTTTCACAGAGTTTTGTCTAAAACACTCATCTTATACTTCCAGGCCATAGATTTCAGATTGCCTACTTAGGGAAACAAGATTGTACCTGAATATTTCAGTCCGTACAGTGACGTTTATAGAGGTCAGACACGGCACTTCCCACATTGGTCTCCGCATGACTTTTCTTTCTTTCTTTCTTTCTTTCTTTCTTTCTTTCTTTCTTTCTTTATTTCTTTCTCTCTTTCTCTCTTTTTTTCCTTCCTTTTTTAATTTTTCATCTTTATTTGTTTTGCGAGAGAGAGAGTGTATGAGCAAGGGAGGAGGGGAGAGAGAGGGAGCCACAGAATCCGAAGCACTCTCCAGGCTCTGAGCTGTGAACACAGAGCCCAACACGGGGCTAGAACCCATGGAACGGAGATCATGACCTTAGCCAAAGTCGGACGCTTAACCGACTTAGCCACCCAGGTGCTCCTCAGCATGTGTATTCTATCACTATCAATCAAGGGAAACACGATGGTAGTTGTGTGATGGTTTCCCCAACGTGTTCTTTCACAGAGTTGTCTTTAAGACTTCCCTTCTACTTCAATGCATGTCTTTTCAAAATTACTCACTTACAGAAACAATATGGAAAGTGAATCCTGCATTCCACACTATGTTGTACAATGCTGAGCAGCCGCTCTTCCTTCATTGGACCCAGCATCTGTTCTCAGTCACTATCTAACTAGTGAACGTTGATGATAATTGAGTCATGGCTTCCCCACAGTGGTCTTTCCTGGAGTTGAGTATATCACACTGAGCTTATATTTCCATGCATGTGTTTTCAAACATTTCGAACTGAGTGAAACAGTATGGGAACTGAATGGTGTAGTTCACACAGTGTTGTTCCAGAGTCGAGCACCCTGCACTACCTTCATGGTCTCAGCATCTGTTTTCAATCACTATCGACCTAGTGAAAGATGATGGGAGTTGAAGGAGGGTCCCCACAGTGTACTTTTAAAGAGTTGATTATATCACACTCAGCTTATACCTCCATGCATGTGTTTTCAAACGTTCCTCAGTGAAACAGTATGGTAACTAAATGCTGTATTCCGCCCAGTATTGGTTCACAGAGTCGAGCACCCTGCACCACTTTTGTATTCTCAGCATCTGTTTTCTGTCACTATCTACCTAGTGAAATATGACGGTCGTTGAATGAGGGCTTCGCCACAGTGTTCTTTCACCGAGATGAAAATATCACACTTAGCTTAGGTTTCCATGCATGTGTTTTCAACTATTACTAACATAGGGAAACAATAGGATAACTGAACGCTGCATTCCGCACAGTGTTGTTTCCCCGAGTTGAGCATCCTGCACTTCCTTCAGTGGTCTCAGCATATGGTTTCCATCACGACAAACCAAGGAAACCATGACTGTATTTGAAAGATACATTCCGCACAGTGTTCTTTCACAGAGTTGAGGAAATAACATTCATCTTATACCTCCAGGCCCTAGGTTTCACACATTACTAACAGTGAAATAAGATCGTAGCTGTGCTCCACTACACGCTCGACAGTGAGTTTTCTCAGAGGCCAGCACACTGCGCTTCCCACATTGGACTCAGCATGTTTTCTCAATCACTATCCACCTAGGGAAACATGATGGTAGTGTAGGATCCGTTCCCCACAGCGTTCTTTCACCGAGCTGAGTACATAACACTTAGCTTTTAGTTCCATGATGTGTTTTCAAGCATTACTTAGTACAGCAATATGGTAACTGAATGTTGCATTTCGCAGTGTCGTTTCACAGAGTCGAGCACCCTGCACTTCTTTCATTGATCTCAGCATATGTTTTCAGTATCTATCTACCTCATGAAAGATGAGCGCAGTTTAATGAGGGATTTGCCACAGTGTTCTTTCACAGAGTTGAGTATCGAACACTCAGCTTGTACTTCCATGCCTGTTGTCAAACATTAGTCACTTAGTGAAACAGTATGGTAACTGAACGCTGTAGTACACACAGTGTTGTTTCAGAGTCGAGCACCCTCTGCACTTCCTTCACGGTCTCAGCATCTGTTTTCAGTCACTATCTACCTTGTGAAAGATGATGGGAGTTGAATGAGGGGTCCGCACAGTGTACTTCTAAAGAGTTGAGTATATCACACTGAGCTTATACATGTACGCATGTGTTTTCAAACATTACTCACTTAGGTGAACAAGATTCAGGTGACTGAATCTTGCATTCCTCACAGTGTTGTATCAGAGAATCCAGCACCCTGCACTTCCTTCAATGGTCTCAGCATTTGTTTTCAGTCACTGCCAACCTAGGAAAGCATGATGGTAGTTGAAAGATGCATTGCACACAGTGTTCTTTCACAGAGTTTTCTCTATAGCACTCATCTTATACTTCCAGGCCATAGTTTTCAGATTGCCTACTTAGGGAAACAAGATTGTACCTGAATATTTCAGTCCGTACAGTGACTTTTAGAGAGTTGAGACACGGCACTTCCCACATTGGTCTCCGTATGACTTTTCGTTCTTTCTTTCTTTCTTTCTTTCTTTCTTTCTTTCTTTCTTTCTTTCTTTCTTTCTTTCCTTCCTTCCTTCTTTCTTTCTTTCTTTATCTCTTTCTTTTTTTCCTTTTTTAATTTTTAATGTTTATTTATTTTGCGAGAGAGAGAGAGTGTATGAGCATGCGAGGAGGGGAGAGAGAGGGATCCACAGACTCCGAAACACGCTCCTGGCTCTGAGCTGTGGGCACAGAGCCCAACGCAGGGCAAGAACCCACGGACCGTGAGATCATGACCTGAGCCGAAGTCGGACGCTTAACCGACGGAGCCACCCAGGTGGTCCTCAGCATGTATTTGCAATCACTGTCAATCCAGGGAAACACGATGGTACTTGTACGATGGGTTCCCCCACAGTGTTCTTGGACAGAGTTGTGTTGAAGACTTCCCTTCTACTTCAATGCATGTATTTCAAAATTGAAACCTAACAGAAACCATGTGGCAACTGAATGCTGCATTCTACAGAATGTTGTACATGGTTGAGCAGCCTGCTCCTCCTTCATTGGTGCCACCAGCTGTTTTCAGTTACTATCTAACTAGTGAACGTTGATGATAATTGAGTGATGGCTTCCCCACAGAGGTCTTTCCTGGAGTTGAGTATATGACACTGAGCAAATATTTCAATGCACGTCTTTTCAAACATTTGGAACTTAGTGAAACAGTATGGTAACTGAATGGTTAGTTCACACAGTGTTGTTCCAGAGTCGAGCACCCTGCACTTCCTTCATGGTCTCAGCATCTGTTTTCAATCACTATCTACCTAGTAAAAGGTGATGGGAGTTGAAGGAGGGTCCCCACAGTGTACTTTTAAAGAGTTGATTATATCACACTCAGCTTATACCTCCATGCATATGTTTTCAAACGTTCCTCAGTGAACCAGTATGGTAACTAAATGCTGTATTCCGCCCAGTATTGGTTCACAGAGTGGAGCAACCTGCACCACTTTTGTATTCTCAGCATCTGTTTTCTGTCACTATCTACCTAGTGTAAGATGACGGTAGTTGAATGAGGGCTTCGCCACAGTGTTCTTTCACCGAGATGAAAATATCACACTAAGCTTAGATTTCCATGCATGTGTTTTCAACTATTACCCACTTAGGGAAACAATAGGATAACTGAATGCTGCATTCCGCACAGTGTTGTTTCCCCGAGTTGAGCATCCTGCACTTCCTTCAGTGGTCTCAGCATATGGTTTCCATCACGACCAACCTAGGAAACCATGACGGTATTTGAAAGATACATTCCGCACAGTGTTCTTTCACAGAGTTGAGGAAATATCATTCATCTTATACCTCCAGGCCCTAGGTTTCACACATTACTAACAGTGAAATAAGATCGTAGCTGTGCTCCACTACACTCTCGACAGTGAGTTTTCTCAGAGGCCAGCACACTGCGCTTCCCACATTGGACTCAGCATGTTTTCTCAATCACTATCCACCTAGGGAAACATGATGGTAGTGTAGGATCCGTTCCCCACAGCGTTCTTTCACCGAGCTGAGTACATAACACTTACCTTTTAGTTCCATGATGTGTTTTCAAGCATTACTTAGTACAGCAATATGGTAACTGAATGTTGCATTTCGCAGTGTCGTTTCACAGAGTCGAGCACCCTGCACTTCTTTCATTGATCTCAGCATATGTTTTCAGTATCTATCTACCTCATGAAAGATGAGCGCAGTTTAATGAGGGATTTGCCACAGTGTTCTTTCACAGAGTTGAGTATAGAACACTCAGCTTGTACTTCCATGCCTGTTGTCAAACATTAGTCACTTAGTGAAGCAGTATGGTAACTGAACGTTTTAGTACACACAGTGTTGTTTCAGAGTCGAGCACCCTCTGCACTTCCTTCACGGTCTCAGCATCTGTTTTCAGTCACTATCAACCTTGTGAAAGTTGATGGGAATTGAATGAGGGGTCCCCACAGTGTACTTCTAAAGAGGTGAGTATATCACACTGAGCTTATACATGTATGCATGTGTTTTCAAACATTACTCACTTAGGTAAACAATATGGGGACTGAATTTTGCATTCCTCACAGTGTTCTATCAGAGAATGCAGACCCTGCACTTACTTCAATGGTCTCAGCATTTGTTTTCCGTCACTGCCAACCTAGGAAAGCATGATGGTAGTTGAAAGATGCATTGCACACAGTGTTCTTTCACAGAGTTTTGTCTAAAACACTCATCTTATACTTCCAGGCCATAGTTTTCAGATTGCCTACTTAGGGAAACAAGATTGTACCTGAATATTTCAGTCCATACAGTGACGTTTATAGAGTTCAGACACGGCACTTTCCACATTGGTCTCCGCATGACTTTTCTTTCTTTCTTTCCTTCCTTCCTTCCTTCCTTCCTTCTTTCTTTCTTTCTTTATATCTTTCTTTCTTTCCTTTTTTAATTTTTAATGTTTATTTATTTTGCGAGAGAGAGAGTGTATGAGCATGTGAGGAGGGGAGAGAGAGGGATCCACAGAATCCGAAACACGCTCCTGGCTCTGAGCTGTGGGCACAGAGCCAAACGCAGGGCAAGAACCCACGGACCGTGAGATCAAGACCTGAGCCGAAGTCGGACGCTTAACCGAATGAGCCACCCAGGTGGTCCTCAGCATGTATTTGCAATCACTGTCAATCCAGGGAAACACGATGGTCGTTGTACGATGGGTTCCCCCACAGTGTTCTTGTACAGAGTTGTGTTGAAGACTTCCCTTCTACTTCAATGCATGTATTTCAATATTGAAACCTAAGAGAAACCATGTGGTAACTGAATGCTGCATTCTACAGAATGTTGTACATGGTTGAGCAGCCTGCTCCTCCTTCATTGGTGCCAACAGCTGTTTTCAGTTACTATCTAACTAGTGAACGTTGATGATAATTGAGTGATGGCTTCCCCACAGTGGTCTTTCCTGGAGTTGAGTATATCACACTGAGCTTATATTTCCATGCATGTGTTTTCAAACATTTCGAACTGAGTGAAACAGTATGGTAACTGAATGGTGTAGTTCACACAGTGTTGTTCCAGAGTCGAGCACCCTGCACTACCTTCATGGTCTCAGCATCTGTTTTCAATCACTATCGACCTAGTGAAAGATGATGGGAGTTGAAGGAGGGTCCCCACAGTGTACTTTTAAAGAGTTGATTATATCACACTCAGCTTATACCTCCATGCATGTGTTTTCAAACGTTCCTCAGTGAAACAGTATGGTAACTAAATGCTGTATTCCGCCCAGTATTGCTTCACAGAGTCGAGCACCCTGCACCACTTTTGTATTCTCAGCATCTGTTTTCTGTCACTATCTACCTAGTGAAAGATGACGGTAGTTGAATGAGGGCTTCGCCACAGTGTTCTTTCACCGAGATGAAAATATCACACTTAGCTTAGATTTCCATGCATGTGTTTTCAACTATTACTAACATAGGGAAACAATAGGATAACTGAACGCTGCATTCCGCACAGTGTTGTTTCCCCGAGTTGAGCATCCTGCACTTCCTTCAGTGGTCTCCACATATGGTTTCCATCACGACCAACCTAGGAAACCATGACGGTATTTGAAAGATACATTCCGCACAGTGTTCTTTCACAGAGTTGAGGAAATAACATTCATCTTATACCTCCAGGCCCTAGGTTTCACACATTACTAACAGTGAAATAAGATTGTAGCTGTGCTCCACTACACTCTCGACAGTGAGTTTTCTCAGAGGCCAGCACACTGCGCTTCCCACATTGGACTCAGCATGTTTTCTCAATCACTATCCACCTAGGGAAACATGATGGTAGTCTAGGATCCGTTCCCCACAGCGTTCTTTCACCGAGCTGAGTACATAACACTTACCTTTTAGTTCCATGATGTGTTTTCAAGCATTTCTTAGTACAGCAATATGGTAACTGAATGTTGCATTTCGCAGTGTCGTTTCACAGAGTCGAGCACCCTGCACTTCTTTCATTGATCTCAGCATATGTTTTCAGTATCTATCTACCTCATGAAAGATGAGCGCAGTTTAATGAGGGATTTGCCACAGTGTTCTTTCACAGAGTTGAGTATCGAACACTCAGCTTGTACTTCCATGCCTGTTGTCAAACATTAGTCACTTAGTGAAACAGTATGGTAACTGAACGTTGTAGTACACACAGTGTTGTTTCAGAGTCGAGCACCCTCTGCACTTCCTTCACGGTCTCAGCATCTGTTTTCAGTCACTATCTACCTTGTGAAAGATGATGGGAGTAGAATGAGGGGTCCCCACAGTGTACTTCTAAAGAGTTGAGGATATCACACTGAGCTTATAAATGTATGCATGTGTTTTCCAATATTACTCACTTAGGTGAACAATATGGGGAGTGAATTTTGCATTCCTCACAGTGTTCTATCAGAGAATGCAGACCCTGCACTTACTTCAATGGTCTCAGCATTTGTTTTCCGTCACTGCCAACCTAGGAAAGCATGATGGTAGTTGAAAGATGCATTGCACACAGTGTTCTTTCACAGAGTTTTGTCTATAACACTCATCTTATACTTCCAGGCCATAGTTTTCAGATTGCCTACTTAGGGAAACAAGATTGTACCTGAATATTTCAGTCCGTACAGTGACTTTTAGTGAGTTCAGACACGGCACTTCCCACATTGGTCTCCGCATGACTTTCTTTCTTTCTTCCTTCCTTCCTTCCTTCCTTCCTTCCTTCTTTCTTTCTTTCTTTCTTTATCTCTTTCTTTCTTTCCTTTTTTAATTTTTAATGTTTATTTATTTTGCGAGAGAGAGAGAGTGTATGAGCTTGCGAGGAGGGGAGAGACAGGGATCCACAGAATCCGAAACACTCTCCTGGCTCTGTGCTGTGGGCACAGAGCCCAACGCAGGGCAAGAACCCACGGTCCGTGAGATCATGACCTGAGCCGAAGTCGGACGCTTAACCGACTGAGCCACCCAGGTGGTCCTCAGCATGTATTTGCAATCACTATCAATCCAGGGAAACACGATGGTACTTGTACGATGGGTTCCCCCACAGTGTTCTTGGACAGAGTTGTGTTGAAGACTTCCCTTCTACTTCAATGCATGTATTTCAAAATTGAAACCTAAGAGAAACCATGCGGTAACTGAATGCTGCATTCTACAGAATGTTGTACATGGTTGAGCAGCCTGCTCCTCCTTCATTGGTGCCACCAGCTGTTTTCAGTTACATCTAACTAGCGAACGTTGATGATAATTGAGTGATGGCTTCCCCACAGTGGTCTTTCCTGGAGTTGAGTATATCACACTGAGCTTATATTTCCATGCATGTCTTTTCAAACATTTGGAACTTAGTGAAACAGTATGGTAACTGAATGGTTAGTTCACACAGTGTTGATCCAGAGTCGAGCACCCTGCACTTCCTTCACGGTCTCAGCATCTGTTTTCAGTCACTATCTACCTTGTGAAAGATGATGGGAGTAGAATGAGGGGTCCCCACAGTGTACTTCTAAAGAGGTGAGTATATCACACTGAGCTTATACATGTATGCATGTGTTTTCAAACATTAATCACTTACGTGAACAATATGGGGAGTGAATTTTGCATTCCTCACATTGTTCTATCAGAGAATCCAGCACCCTGCACTTACTCAATGGTCTCAGCATTTGTTTTCAGTCACTGCCAACCTAGGAAAGCATGATGGTAGTTGAAAGATGCATTGCACACAGTGTTCTTTCACAGAGTTTTCTCTATAGCACTCATCTAATACTTCCAGGCCATAGTTTTCAGATTGCCTTATTAGGGAAACAAGATTGTACCTGAATATTTCAGTCCGTACAGTGACTTTTAGAGAGTTCAGACACCGCACTTCCCACATTGGTCTCCGCATGACTTTTCTTTCTTTCTTTCTTTCTTTCTTTCTTTCTTTCTTTCTTTCTTTCTTTCTTTCTTTCTTTCTTTCTTTCCTTCCTTCTTTCTTTCTTTCCTTTTTAAATTTTTAATGTTTATTTATTTTGCGAGAGAGAGAGAGTGTATGAGCATGCGAGGAGGGGAGAGAGAGGGATCCACAGACTCCGAAACACGCTCCTGGCGCTGAGCTGTGGGCACAGAGCCCAACGCAGGGCAAGAACCCACGGACCGTGAGATCATGACCTGAGCCGAAGTCGGACGCTTAACCGACTGAGCCACCCAGGTGGTCCTCAGCATGTATTTGCAATCACTGTCAATTCAGGGAAACACGATGGTACTTGTACGATGGGTTACCCCACAGTGTTCTTGCACAGAGTTGTGTTGAAGACTTCCCTTCTACTTCAATGCATGTATTTCAAAATTGAAACCTAAGAGAAACCATGTGGTAACTGAATGCTGCATTCTACAGAATGTTGTACATGGTTGAGCAGCCTGCTCCTCCTTCATTGGTGCCACCAGCTGTTTTCAGTTACTATGTAACTAGTGAACGTTGATGATAATTGAGTGATGGCATCCACACAGTGGTCTTTCCTGGAGTTGAGTATATCACACTGAGCTTATATTTCCATGCATGTCTTTTCAAACATTTGGAACTTAGTGAAACAGTATGGTAACTGAATGGTGAAGTTCACACAGTGTTGTACCAGAGTCGAGCACCCTGCACTTCCTTCATGGTCTCAGCATCTGTTTTCAATCAGTATCTACCTAGTAAAAGATGATGGGAGTTGAAGGAGGGTCCCTACAGTGTACTTTTAAAGAGTTGATTAGATCACACTCAGCTTATACCTCCATGCATGTGTTTTCAAACGTTCCTCAGTGAAACAGTATGGTAACTAAATGCTGTATTCCGCCCAGTATTGCTTCACAGAGTCGAGCACCCTGCACCACTTTTGTATTCTCAGCATCTGTTTTCTGTCACTATCTACCTAGTGAAAGATGACGGTAGTTGAATGAGGGCTCCGCCACAGTGTTCTTTCACCGAGAAGAAAATATCACACTAAGCTTAGATTTCCATGCATGTGTTTTCAACTATTACTCACTTAGGGAAACAATAGGATAACTGAATGCTGCATTCCGCACAGTGTTGTTTCCCCGAGTTGAGCATCCTGCACTTCCTTCAGTGGTCTCAGCACATGGTTTCCATCACGACCAACCTAGGAAACCATGATGGTATTTGAAAGATACATTCCGCACAGTGTTCTTTCACAGAGTTGAGGAAATAACATTCCTCTTATACCTCCAGTCCCTAGGTTTCACACATTACTAACAGTGAAATAAGATCGTAGCTCTGCTCCACTACACTCTCGACAGTGAGTTTTCTCAGAGGCCAGCACACTGCGCTTCCCACATTGGACTCAGCATGTTTTCTCAATCACTATCCACCTAGGGAAACATGATGGTAGTGTAGGATCCGTTCCCCACAGCGTTCTTTCACCGAGCTGAGTACATAACACTTACCTTTTAGTTCCATGATGTGTTTTCAAGCATTACTTAGTACAGCAATATGGTAACTGAATGTTGCATTTCGCAGTGTCGTTTCACAGAGTCGAGCACCCTGCACTTCTTTCATTGATCTCAGCATATGTTTTCAGTATCTATCTACCTCATGAAAGATGAGCGCAGTTTAATGAGGGATTTGACACAGTGTTCTTTCACAGAGTTGAGTATCGAACACTCAGCTTGTACTTCCATGCCTGATGTCAAACATTAGTCACTTAGTGAAGCAGTATGGTAACTGAACGTTTTAGTACACACAGTGTTGTTTCAGAGTCGAGCACCCTCTGCACTTCCTTCACGGTCTCAGCATCTGTTTTCAGTCACTATCTACCTTGTGAAAGTTGATGGGAATTGAATGAGGGGTCCCCACAGTGTACTTCTAAAGAGGTGAGTATATCACACTGAGCTTATACATGTATGCATGTGTTTTCAAACATTACTCACTTAGGTAAACAATATGGGGACTGAATTTTGCATTCCTCACTGTGTTCTATCAGAGAATGCAGACCCTGCACTTACTTCAATGGTCTCAGCATTTGTTTTCCGTCACTGCCAACCTAGGAAAGCATGATGGTAGTTGAAAGATGCATTGCACACAGTGTTCTTTCACAGAGTTTTGTCTAAAACACTCATCTTATACTTCCAGGCCATAGATTTCAGATTGCCTACTTAGGGAAACAAGATTGTACCTGAATATTTCAGTCCGTACAGTGACGTTTATAGAGTTCAGACACGGCACTTCCCACATTGGTCTCCGCATGACTTTTCTTTCTTTCTTTCCTTCCTTCCTTCCTTCCTTCCTTCTTTCTTTCTTTCTTTATCTCTTTCTTTCTTTCCTTTTTTAATTTTTAATGTTTATTTATTTTGCGAGAGAGAGAGTGTATGAGCATGTGAGGAGGGGAGAGAGAGGGATCCACAGAATCCGAAACACGCTCCTGGCTCTGAGCTGTGGGCACAGAGCCAAACGCAGGGCAAGAACCCACGGACCGTGAGATCAAGACCTGAGCCGAAGTCGGACGCTTAACCGAATGAGCCACCCAGGTGGTCCTCAGCATGTATTTGCAATCACTGTCAATCCAGGGAAACACGATGGTCGTTGTACGATGGGTTCCCCCACACTGTTCTTGTACAGAGTTGTGTTGAAGACTTCCCTTCTACCTCAATGCATGTATTTCAAAATTGAAACCTAAGAGAAACCATGTGGTAACTGAATGCTGCATTCTACAGAATGTTGTACATGGTTGAGCAGCCTGCTCCTCCTTCATTGGTGCCACCAGCTGTTTTCAGTTACTATCTAACTAGTGAACGTTGATGATAATTGAGTGATGGCTTCCCCACAGTGGTCTTTCCTGGAGTTGAGTATATCACACTGAGCTTATATTTCCATGCATGTGTTTTCAAACATTTCGAACTGAGTGAAACAGTATGGTAACTGAATGGTGTAGTTCACACAGTGTTGTTCCAGAGTCGAGCACCCTGCACTACCTTCATGGTCTCAGCATCTGTTTTCAATCACTATCGACCTAGTGAAAGATGATGGGAGTTGAAGGAGGGTCCCCACAGTGTACTTTTAAAGAGTTGATTATATCACACTCATCTTATACCTCCATGCATGTGTTTTCATACGTTCCTCAGTGAAACAGTATGGTAACTAAATGCTGTATTCCGCCCAGTATTGCTTCACAGAGTCGAGCACCCTGCACCACTTTTGTATTCTCAGCATCTGTTTTCTGTCACTATCTACCTAGTGAAAGATGACGGTAGTTGAATGAGGGCTTCGCCACAGTGTTCTTTCACCGAGATGAAAATATCACACTTAGCTTAGGTTTCCATGCATGTGTTTTCAACTATTACTAACATAGGGAAACAATAGGATAACTGAACGCTGCATTCCGCACAGTGTTGTTTCCCCGAGTTGAGCATCCTGCACTTCCTTCAGTGGTCTCAGCATATGGTTTCCATCACGACCAACCTAGGAAACCATGACGGTATTTGAAAGATACATTCCGCACAGTGTTCTTTCACAGAGTTGAGGAAATAACATTCATCTTATACCTCCAGGCCCTAGGTTTCACACATTACTAACAGTGAAATAAGATTGTAGCTGTGCTCGACTACACTCTCGACAGTGAGTTTTCTCAGAGGCCAGCACACCTCGGTTCCCACATTGGACTCAGCATGTTTTCTCAATCACTATCCACCTAGGGAAACATGATGGTAGTCTAGGATCCGTTCCCCACAGCGTTCTTTCACCGAGCTGAGTACATAACACTTACCTTTTAGTTCCATGATGTGTTTTCAAGCATTTCTTAGTACAGCAATATGGTAACTGAATGTTGCATTTCGCAGTGTCGTTTCACAGAGTCGAGCACCCTGCACTTCTTTCATTGATCTCAGCATATGTTTTCAGTATCTATCTACCTCATGAAAGATGAGCGCAGTTTAATGAGGGATTTGCCACAGTGTTCTTTCACAGAGTTGAGTATCGAACACTCAGCTTGTACTTCCATGCCTGTTGTCAAACATTAGTCACTTAGTGAAACAGTATGGTAACTGAACGTTGTAGTACACACAGTGTTGTTTCAGAGTCGAGCACCCTCTGCACTTCCTTCACGGTCTCAGCATCTGTTTTCAGTCACTATCTACCTTGTGAAAGATGATGGGAGTAGAATGAGGGGTCCCCACAGTGTACTTCTAAAGAGTTGAGGATATCACACTGAGCTTATAAATGTATGCATGTGTTTTCCAATATTACTCACTTAGGTGAACAATATGGGGAGTGAATTTTGCATTCCTCACAGTGTTCTATCAGAGAATGCAGACCCTGCACTTACTTCAATGGTCTCAGCATTTGTTTTCCGTCACTGCCAACCTAGGAAAGCATGATGGTAGTTGAAAGATGCATTGCACACAGTGTTTTTTCACAGAGTTTTGTCTAAAACACTCATCTTATACTTCCAGGCCATAGTTTTCAGATTGCCTACTTAGGGAAACAAGATAGTACCTGAATATTTCAGTCCGTACAGTGACTTTTAGAGAGTTCAGACACGGCACTTCCCACATTGGTCTCCGCATGACTTTTTTTCTTTCTTTCCTTCCTTCCTTCCTTCTTTCTTTCTTTCTTTATCTCTTTCTTTCTTTCCTTTTTTAATTTTTAATGTTTATTTATTTTGCGAGAGAGAGAGAGTGTATGAGCTTGCGAGGAGGGGAGAGACAGGGATCCACAGAATCCGAAACACTCTCCTGGCTCTGTGCTGTGGGCACAGAGCCCAACGCAGGGCAAGAACCCACGGTCCGTGAGATCATGACCTGAGCCGAAGTCGGACGCTTAACCGACTGAGCCACCCAGTTGGTCCTCAGCATGTATTTGCAATCACTGTCAATCCACGGAAACACGATGGTACTTGTACGATGGGTTCCCCGACAGTGTTCTTGGACAGAGTTGTGTTGAAGATTTCCCTTCTACTTCAATGCATGTATTTCAAAATTGAAACCTAAGAGAAACCATGCGGTAACTGAATGCTGCATTCTACAGAATGTTGTACATGGTTGAGCAGCCTGCTCCTCCTTCATTGGTGCCACCAGCTGTTTTCAGTTACATCTAACTAGTGAACGTTGATGATAATTGAGTGATGGCTTCCCCACAGTGGTCTTTCCTGGAGCTGAGTATATCACACTGAGCTTATATTTCCATGCATGTCTTTTCATACATTTGGAACTTAGTGAAACAGTATGGTAACTGAATGGTTAGTTCACACAGTGTTGATCCAGAGTCGAGCACCCTGCACTTCCTTCACGGTCTCAGCATCTGTTTTCAGTCACTATCTACCTTGTGAAAGATGATGGGAGTAGAATGAGGGGTCCCCACAGTGTACTTCTAAAGAGTTGAGTATATCACACTGAGCTTATACATGTATGCATGTGTTTTCAAACATTAATCACTTACGTGAACAATATGGGGAGTGAATTTTGCATTCCTCACATTGTTCTATCAGAGAATCCAGCACCCTGCACTTACTCAATGGTCTCAGCATTTATTTTCAGTCACTGCCAACCTAGGAAAGCATGATGGTAGTTGAAAGATGCATTGCACACAGTGTTCTTTCACAGAGTTTTCTCTATAGCACTCCTCTAATACTTCCAGGCCATAGCTTTCAGATTGCCTACTTAGGGAAACAAGATTGTACCTGAATATTTCAGTCCGTACAGTGACCTTTAGAGAGTTCAGACATGGCACTTCCCACATTGGTCTCCGCATGACTTTTCTTTCTTTCTTTCTTTCTTTCTTTCTTTCTTTCTTTCTTTCTTTGTTTCTTTCTTTCTTTCCTTCCTTCCTTCTTTCTTTCTTTCTTTATCTCTTTCTTTCTTTCCTTTTTAAATTTTTAATGTTTATTTATTTTGCGAGAGAGAGAGAGTGTATGAGCATGCGAGGAGGGGAGAGAGAGGGATCCACAGACTCCGAAACACGCTCCTGGCGCTGAGCTGTGGGCACAGAGCCCAACGCAGGGCAAGAACCCACGGACCGTGAGATCATGACCTGAGCCGAAGTCGGACGCTTAACCGACGGAGCCACCCAGGTGGTCCTCAGCATGTATTTGCAATCACTGTCAATCCAGGGAAACACGATGGTACTTGTACGATGGGTTCCCCCACAGTGTTCTTGGACAGAGTTGTGTTGAAGACTTCCCTTTTACTTCAATGCATGTATTTCAAAATTGAAACCTAAGAGAAACCATGTGGTAACTGAATGCTGCATTCTACAGAATGTTGTACATGGTTGAGCAGCCTGCTCCTCCTTCATTGGTGCCACCAGCTGTTTTCAGTTACTATCTAACTAGTGAACGTTGATGATAATTGAGTGATGGCATCCCCACAGTGGTCTTTCCTGGAGTTGAGTATATCACACTGAGCTTATATTTCCATGCACGTCTTTTCAAACATTTGGAACTTAGTGAAACAGTATGGTAACTGAATGGTGTAGTTCACACAGTGTTGTTCCAGAGTCGAGCACCCTGCACTACCTTCATGGTCTCAGCATCTGTTTTCAATCACTATCGACCTAGTGAAAGATGATGGGAGTTGAAAGAGGGTCCCCACAGTGTACCCTTAAAGAGTTGATTATATCACACTCAGCTTATACCTCCATGCATGTGTTCTCAAACGTTCCTCAGTGAAACAGTATGGTAACTAAATGCTGTATTCCGCCCAGTATTGGTTCACAGAGTCGAGCACCCTGCACCACTTTTGTATTCTCAGCATCTGTTTTCTGTCACTATCTACCTAGTGAAAGATGACGGTCGTTGAATGAGGGCTTCGCCACAGTGTTCTTTCACCGAGATGAAAATATCACACTTAGCTTAGGTTTCCATGCATGTGTTTTCAACTATTACTAACATAGGGAAACAATAGGATAACTGAACGCTGCATTCCGCACAGTGTTGTTTCCCCGAGTTGAGCATCCTGCACTTCCTTCAGTGGTCTCAGCATATGGTTTCCATCACGACAAACCAAGGAAACCATGACTGTATTTGAAAGATACATTCCGCACAGTGTTCTTTCACAGAGTTGAGGAAATAACATTCATCTTATACCTCCAGGCCCTAGGTTTCACACATTACTAACAGTGAAATAAGATCGTAGCTGTGCTCCACTACACGCTCGACAGTGAGTTTTCTCAGAGGCCAGCACACTGCGCTTCCCACATTGGACTCAGCATGTTTTCTCAATCACTATCCACCTAGGGAAACATGATGGTAGTGTAGGATCCGTTCCCCACAGCGTTCTTTCACCGAGCTGAGTACATAACACTTACCTTTTAGTTCCATGATGTGTTTTCAAGCATTACTTAGTACAGCAATATGGTAACTGAATGTTGCATTTCGCAGTGTCGTTTCACAGAGTCGAGCACCCTGCACTTCTTTCATTGATCTCAGCATATGTTTTCAGTATCTATCTACCTCATGAAAGATGAGCGCAGTTTAATGAGGGATTTGCCACAGTGTTCTTTCACAGAGTTGAGTATCGAACACTCAGCTTGTACTTCCATGCCTGTTGTCAAACATTAGTCACTTAGTGAAACAGTATGGTAACTGAACGTTGCAGTACACACAGTGTTGTTTCAGAGTCGAGCACCCTCTGCACTTCCTTCACGGTCTCAGCATCTGTTTTCAGTCACTATCTACCTTGTGAAAGATGATGGGAGTAGAATGAGGGGTCCCCACAGTGTACTTCTAAAGAGGTGAGTATATCACACTGAGCTTATACATGTATGCATGTGTTTTCAAACATTACTCACTTAGGTGAACAATATGGGGAGTGAATTTTGCATTCCTCACAGTGTTCTATCAGAGAATCCAGCACCCTGCACTTACTCAATGGTCTCAGCATTTGTTTTCAGTCACTGCCAACCTAGGAAAGCATGATGGTAGTTGAAAGATGCATTGCACACAGTGTTCTTTCACAGAGTTTTCTCTATAGCACTCATCTTATACTTCCAGGCCATAGTTTTCAGATTGCCTACTTAGGGAAACAAGATTGTACCTGAATATTTCAGTCCGTACAGTGACTTTTAGAGAGTTCAGACACGGCACTTCCCACATTGGTCTCCGCATGACTTTTCTTTCTTTCTTTCCTTCCTTCCTTCCTTCCTTCCTTCTTTCTTTCTTTCTTTATCTCTTTCTTTCTTTCCTTTTTTAATTTTTAATGTTTATTTATTTTGCGAGAGAGAGAGAGTGTATGAGCATGCGAGGAGGGGAGAGAGAGGGATCCACAGACTCCGAAACACGCTCCTGGTTCTGAGCTGTGGGCACAGAGCCCAACGCAGGGCAAGAACCCACGGACCGTGAGATCATGACCTGAGCCGAAGTCGGACGCTTAACCGACTGAGCCACCCAGGTGGTCCTCAGCATGTATTTGCAATCACTGTCAATCCAGGGAAACACGATGGTCGTTGTACGATGGGTTCCCCCACAGTGTTCTTGCACAGAGTTGTGTTGAAGACTTCCCTTCTACTTCAATGCATGTATTTCAAAATTGAAACCTAAGAGAAACCATGTGGTAACTGAATGCTGCATTCTACAGAATGTTGTACATGGTTGAGCAGCCTGCTCCTCCTTCATTGGTGCCACCAGCTGTTTTCAGTTACTATCTAACTAGTGAACGTTGATGATAATTGAGTGATGGCTTCCCCACAGAGGTCTTTCCTGGAGTTGAGTATATGACACTGAGCAAATATTTCAATGCACGTCTTTTCAAACATTTGGAACTTAGTGAAACAGTATGGTAACTGAATGGTTAGTTCACACAGTGTTGTTCCAGAGTCGAGCACCCTGCACTTCCTTCATGGTCTCAGCATCTGTTTTCAATCACTATCTACCTAGTAAAAGGTGATGGGAGTTGAAGGAGGGTCCCCACAGTGTACTTTTAAAGAGTTGATTATATCACACTCAGCGTATACCTCCATGCATATGTTTTCAAACGTTCCTCAGTGAAACAGTATGGTAACTAAATGCTGTATTCCGCCCAGTATTGCTTCACAGAGTCGAGCACCTTGCACCCCTTTTGTATTCTCAGCATCTGTTTTCTGTCACTATCTACCTAGTGTAAGATGACGGTAGTTGAATGAGGGCTTCGCCACAGTGTTCTTTCACCGAGATGAAAATATCACACTAAGCTTAGATTTCCATGCATGTGTTTTCAACTATTACCCACTTAGGGAAACAATAGGATAACTGAATGCTGCATTCCGCACAGTGTTGTTTCCCCGAGTTGAGCATCCTGCACTTCCTTCAGTGGTCTCAGCATATGGTTTCCATCACGACCAACCTAGGAAACCATGACGGTATATGAAAGATACATTCAGCACAGTGTTCTTTCACAGAGTTGAGGAAATATCATTCATCTTATACCTCCAGGCCCTAGGTTTCACACATTACTAACAGTGAAATAAGATCGTAGCTGTGCTCCACTTCACTCTCGACAGTGAGTTTTCTCAGAGGCCAGCACACTGCGCTTCCCACATTGGACTCAGTATGTTTTCTCAATCACTATCCACCTAGGGAAACATGATGGTAGTGTAGGATCCGTTCCCCACAGCGTTCTTTCACCGAGCTGAGTACATAACACTTACCTTTTAGTTCCATGATGTGTTTTCAAGCATTACTTAGTACAGCAATATGGTAACTGAATGTTGCGTTTCGCAGTGTCGTTTCACAGAGTCGAGCACCCTGCACTTCTTTCATTGATCTCAGCATATGTTTTCAGTATCTATTTACCTCATGAAAGATGAGCGCAGTTTAATGAGGGATTTGCCACAGTGTTCTTTCACAGAGTTGAGTATCGAACACTCAGCTTGTACTTCCATGCCTGATGTCAAACATTAGTCACTTAGTGAAGCAGTATGGTAACTGAACGTTTTAGTACACACAGTGTTGTTTCAGAGTCGAGCACCCTCTGCACTTCCTTCACGGTCTCAGCATCTGTTTTCAGTCACTATCTACCTTGTGAAAGTTGATGGGAATTGAATGAGGGGTCCCCACAGTGTACTTCTAAAGAGGTGAGTATATCACACTGAGCTTATACATGTATGCATGTGTTTTCAAACATTAATCACTTACGTGAACAATATGGGGACTGAATTTTGCATTCCTCACAGTGTTCTATCAGAGAATGCAGACCCTGCACTTACTTCAATGGTCTCAGCATTTGTTTTCCGTCACTGCCAACCTAGGAAAGCATGATGGTAGTTGAAAGATGCATTGCACACAGTGTTCTTTCACAGAGTTTTGTCTAAAACACTCATCTTATACTTCCAGGCCATAGATTTCAGATTGCCTACTTAGGGAAACAAGATTGTACCTGAATATTTCAGTACAGTGACGTTTATAGAGTTCAGACACGGCACTTCCCACATTGGTCTCCGCATGACTTTTCTTTCTTTCTTTCCTTCCTTCCTTCCTTCCTTCCTTCTTTCTTTCTTTCTTTATATCTTTCTTTCCTTTTTTAATTTTTAATGTTTATTTATTTTGCGAGAGAGAGAGTGTATGAGCATGTGAGGAGGGGAGAGAGAGGGATCCACAGAATCCGAAACACGCTCCTGGCTCTGAGTTGTGGGCACAGAGCCAAACGCATGGCAAGAACCCACGGACCGTGAGATCAAGACCTGAGCCGAAGTCGGACGCTTAACCGACTGAGCCACCCAGGTGGTCCTCAGCATGTATTTGCAATCACTGTCAATCCAGGGAAACACGATGGTCGTTGTACGATGGGTTCCCCCACAGTGTTCTTGTACAGAGTTGTGTTGAAGACTTCCCTTCTACTTCAATGCATGTATTTCAAAATTGAAACCTAAGAGAAACCATGTGGTAACTGAATGCTGCATTCTACAGAATGTTGTACATGGTTGAGCAGCCTGCTCCTCCTTCATTGGTGCCAACAGCTGTTTTCAGTTACTATCTAACTAGTGAACGTTGATGATAATTGAGTGATGGCTTCCCCACAGTGGTCTTTCCTGGAGTTGAGTATATCACACTGAGCTTATATTTCCATGCATGCGTTTTCAAACATTTCGAACTGAGTGAAACAGTATGGTAACTGAATGGTGTAGTTCACACAGTGTTGTTCCAGAGTCGAGCACCCTGCACTACCTTCATGGTCTCAGCATCTGTTTTCAATCACTATCGACCTAGTGAAAGATGATGGGAGTTGAAGGAGGGTCCCCACAGTGTACTTTTAAAGAGTTGATTATATCACACTCAGCTTATACCTCCATGCATGTGTTTTCAAACGTTCCTCAGTGAAACAGTATGGTAACTAAATGCTGTATTCCGCCCAGTATTGGTTCACAGAGTCGAGCACCCTGCACCACTTTTGTATTCTCAGCATCTGTTTTCTGTCACTATCTACCTAGTGAAAGATGACGGTAGTTGAATGAGGGCTTCGCCACAGTGTTCTTTCACCGAGATGAAAATATCACACTTAGCTTAGATTTCCATGCATGTGTTTTCAACTATTACTAACATAGGGAAACAATAGGATAACTGAACGCTGCATTCCGCACAGTGTTGTTTCCCCGAGTTGAGCACTTCCTTCAGTGGTCTCCACATATGGTTTCCATCACGACCAACCTAGGAAACCATGACGGTATTTGAAAGATACATTCCGCACAGTGTTCTTTCACAGAGTTGAGGAAATAACATTCATCTTATACCTCCAGGCCCTAGGTTTCACACATTACTAACAGTGAAATAAGATTGTAGCTGTGCTCGACTACACTCTCGACAGTGAGTTTTCTCAGAGGCCAGCACACTGCGGTTGCCACATTGGACTCAGCATGTTTTCTCAATCACTATCCACCTAGGGAAACATGATGGTAGTCTAGGATCCGTTCCCCACAGCGTTCTTTCACCGAGCTGAGTACATAACACTTACCTTTTAGTTCCATGATGTGTTTTCAAGCATTACTTAGTACAGCAATATGGTAACTGAATGTTGCATTTCGCAGTGTCGTTTCACAGAGTCGAGCACCCTGCACTTCTTTCATTGATCTCAGCATATGTTTTCAGTATCTATCTACCTCATGAAAGATGAGCGCAGTTTAATGAGGGATTTGCCACAGTGTTCTTTCACAGAGTTGAGTATCGAACACTCAGCTTGTACTTCCATGCCTGTTGTCAAACATTAGTCACTTAGTGAAGCAGTATGGTAACTGAACGTTGTAGTACACACAGTGTTGTTTCAGAGTCGAGCACCTTCTGCACTTCCTTCACGGTCTCAGCATCTGTTTTCAGTCACTATCTACCTTGTGAAAGATGATGGGAGTAGAATGAGGGGTCCCCACAGTGTACTTCTAAAGAGTTGAGGATATCACACTGAGCTTATACATGTATGCATGTGTTTTCAAACATTAATCACTTACGTGAACAATATGGGGAGTGAATTTTGCATTCCTCACAGTGTTCTATCAGAGAATCCAGCACCCTGCACTTACTCAATGGTCTCAGTATTTGTTTTCAGTCACTGCCAACCTAGGAAAGCATGATGGTATTTCAAAGATGCATTGCACACAGTGTTCTTTCACAGAGTTTTGTCTAAAACACTCATCTTATACTTCCAGGCCATAGTTTTCAGATTGCCTACTTAGGTAAACAAGATTGTACCTGAATATTTCAGTCCGTACAGAGACTTTTAGAGAGTTCAGACACGGCACTTCCCACATTGGTCTCCGCATGTCTTTTCTTTCTTTCTTTCCTTCCTTCCTTCCTTCCTTCCTTCCTTCCTTCCTTCCTTCTTTCTTTCTTTCTTTATCTCTTTCTTTCTTTCCTTTTTAATTTTTAATGTTTATTTATTTTGCGAGAGAGAGAGAGTGTATGAGCATGCGAGGAGGGGAGAGAGAGGGATCCACAGACTCCGAAACACGCTCCTGGCTCTGAGCTGTGGGCACAGAGCCCAACGCAGGGCAAGAACCCACGGACCGTGAGATCATGACCTGAGCCGAAGTCGGACGCTTAACCAACTGAGCCACCCAGGTGGTCCTCAGCATGTATTTGCAATCACTGTCAATCCAGGGAAACACGATGGTACTTGTACGATGGGTTCCCCCACAGTGTTCTTGGACAGAGTTGTGTTGAAGACTTCCCTTCTACTTCAATGCATGTATTTCAAAATTGAAACCTAAGAGAAACCATGTGGTAACTGAATGCTGCATTCTACAGAATGTTGTACATGGTTGAGCAGCCTGCTCCTCCTTCATTGGTGCCAACAGCTGTTTTCAGTTACTATCTAACTAGTGAACGTTGATGATAATTGAGTGATGGCTTCCCCACAGTGGTCTTTCCTGGAGTTGAGTATATCACACTGAGCTTATATTTCCATGCATGTCTTTTCAAACATTTGGAACTTAGTGAAACCGTATGGTAACTGAATGGTTAGTTCACACAGTGTTGTTCCAGAGTCGAGCACCCTGCACTTCCTTCATGGTCTCAGCATCTGTTTTCAATCACTATCTACCTAGTAAAAGGTGATGGGAGTTGAAGGAGGGTCCCGACAGTGTACTTTTAAAGAGTTGATTATATCACACTCAGCTTATACCTCCATGCATATGTTTTCAAACGTTCCACAGTGAAACAGTATGGTAACTAAATGCTGTATTCCGCCCAGTATTGGTTCACAGAGTGGAGCACCCTGCACCACTTTTGTATTCTCAGCATCTGTTTTCTGTCACTATCTACCTAGTGAAAGATGACGGTAGTTGAATGAGGTTTTCGCCACCGTGTTCTTTCACCGAGCTGAAAATATCACACTAAGCTTGGATTTCCATGCATGTGTTTTCAACT